>CABHPP010136992.1:0-27593 GCA_902168425.1 Peromyscus attwateri | reverse complement strand
ATACTATACTATATATAATACTATATTGTTATGTGAACAACATTAAAGTTGAAAAGTCAAATCATAATCTATACTCTTAAATATTATACAGAGAAATAAAATTTATTAAATTATTTTATGAAGGAAGCAACATGTATTATTAACAACACTTTTATATATATATATATATATATATATCATGCTAATGGGTGTATATTATTATTTGCATGTACCCTGACAGATTTTTAATTAACAAATATCAAATAAAAACACACATTATTACTAGATAAATATAATAAGACTCAACATTCTTCTTGCCATACAAACATAAAATTTAAATTAGGGTACTAATTATCATGATTTTGTTTCAGCTCTTTAAAGGAGGAAAATAAGTTTATCAGAGCTGCACACATAACTGACTTTTGAGATGGATTTAAAAATTCACAATAACTTATTAAGAAAGTCAATTTTATCAGCCTAACTGCACAATCTAAGTAACCAGCAAGTTTAGTTATCCCTATAGTTAATCTTTGAAAATGTGACGGTATTCATCATCAAGCAGGAAATTGGTAGGGACACTACAGTTGTGTCCATGAGGATCTTTCTGGCTGCAGTCCTAAGTAGAATCCACCGGAAAAAGGGGAAAGACCTGTGAGCACTGACATTTTTCTTCTCTGGTTCTTGTCCTTCAACAAATGATGAACCTATAATGGCACATGATCCAGTTGACAGGATGTTTTAGACAAGTGTATGCTTGGAGACTAAACCTTGTGAAAGTACAGGCCCTAATAAATTCTTCATTCCTTAAGCCGTACATTGTCTGGTCACATTGATGATAAAAGCTGATGCACAGAGTCAATATCATTATGCTGGAACAAATTTTAATAGATGCAGATTTGATTCTGACTTTTCCCAGCTTTAGCATGTTGGGAATCATTTAACACTAAGTCTCAATTAATAGAGACGCGAGGCACATAACACAGTTATGTCAATGGCAGACCACAGCATTCTTAAGTTTCAGCTGCTGTTTCCATTATTATTGTGACTTCTAAAGCCAGGATCTGTCAGAGATGTCTGTGGCCAATGCTTTCATTTAACATCATTCTGAACATTGTTACTAATGCAGTTGGTGGAAGAAGAGGACATAATGAAAATATGAACATATATGAGGATGTGTTACTACTATTAAAAGATATCTATATATTGGTTATTATCTTAGTAAATATAAAACAGTTATAGTCAGTTAAAAATGAAAATAAAATATTTCTTTAGTATGGAAAGTAATGATTATTTTATTTCAAGTATACAAGAAATATCCAGGCACTATGAAACAAAAAACAACATTGCAGATATGTAAAATAGAACTTAAAAATAACTTGTATATGAGATAATTAATTTTTTTGAAGTTTGGTTTTGCTAATTGAACACACACAGTTAGAGCAAGTCATGTCAGATTTTCAAGTTAAGATTCATAAAAGCCTGCTTACAAAGTTCTCTGGCTAAAATAAATACGGGGTAAACTAAGAATGCTTTAAACTCTGAGGAGAATGATGGAGTGAATCCAGCTGTATCACAATAAATAATGAACATCTAAGGCCAACAGCAATAGAGTAAATCATACTGCTTTAACAAGGAGAGTTGCAGAGAGTTGTGAATATCCTTAGAATCATTCTCATGTTCTGCTAGGCAAGTATTTAAAAACCATTGGCAAGACTTGAGTATTGTGTTGACAGGCCTGGACGTTTAGATTAATAAATCATTCTTCAAAACATGGAGTCAGTCTTTCAGGGTCAGAATTCTCAGGTGTGTCAGGCTTCAGAGTCACTGAACAAATTAAATGCACAGGATGATCCTTAGATCTCCTGATAAAGAATTTTCTAGACTGGAATGCTGTAGTATACTTTCTAATGAACCCTTCAGGTAATAACACAGAACAGAATTTTCAACTGGTATGTTAGCTCTCAATGGTTAGCAATTCCAGTACTTAAACAGTTGGTAGAAAATGTAAAGTTAAGGCTCCTTGTTCCGAGGTTCTCCTTCAACATGTCTCACAGGGAAGGAAAGAAATGTCATGACTCAATATTTGAAAATATGCATTGAAACTAAAGGCCTAAATCCTTAGAGAAACATGATTTATGTCGTCATTTGATAGTCATTTCATTGTAAATTTTGTCTCCAGGCAAAGATAATTGCTGTGGGTACACAGGGTCATTTCGGTGAAAGTCTTTAGGTGCAGTGAGGTGGCAATTCTAGTAATGTAAATCTAAGATTTTTTGGAATGTGTGGTTTTGTACATATTTCCTTTTGATAGTGTTATTTGCATAGAATGTAAAACATCTGTAGCTACACTAATTAATGTGACTACTGACAGTAGGAGTCAAGTGTTACCACTGCTAATGAACTCAGAAGTACACCATACAAAGATACATTTATGTTAGCTGTGTAAGCTTTCTCGGTGTTTGGAAATGAGTGAATCCGAAGAATAAAGTGAAAAGCCGTCTTTTAATAACCAGAAATAGCAACTGAAAGAAAAAGTAAAAATGAATGGTGGAGAAGCAATATTAGAATGAAATTCTTGGATATAAAACTTACAAGGAGTAAATGTTGGCGCTGACAAAATTACAAAATCAATGAAAATGAGAAGTATTTGGATATTAACTAAATGTGCATCACCTCAATATCCTGAAGCAAAGTGAATGTCCTAGGCCTCAAAAGTAATATTTTCCTCACACAAACACAAAGACAATGCCTGTTGCCCAAACCTGCAGCTGTAACTCAAACCTCTGTACGCTTTAACTCTGCAAGCTCAACACTTCCAAAGTGTTTTTCCCTCATATCAAACATATTTATAAACCAAATAGAGCTTGAAAGCACTTGAATAATATCAAAAGATAGGTATTAAATTATATATGTCAAATAGCAATCAAATTTAGCTCCTTGAAATGTTCTGTCGTTGCTACCATCTTTCTTTTGGACCTCTTTTCATTTGTGTTTTTTAAGAAAAGATCTTAAGAGTGCAGGAAAATGTTACATGAAATAAGCGTGTTCCCACAGAGCTGACCAGAAATCTCATTTCATATCTTGAATGTTAAGCGAATACTCATGGAAATATTCCACTGATTCAAGCTGTAGGGGAGTTTTGTCATTTACACTTTCATGTGTTCTTATGTTCTTCTTTTTCATACTGCAATCTTTCCTACATCACTGAGTCATAAAATCAGGCTGCTTAGTCCAACCTCTTGTGCAAACACAAGATTCTGTAAATTGAGCAAATTGTAGGTTCTGAATCTCGCATGAATGCCTATTTTATACTTTGATCATGATATTTGTCTCTAATAAAGTAATTTAGTTTAGCCTTCGTTAATACAAATTAGTATTGATTTTTACCACAACCAAAGTGTGTGGTAAGCAGGTACAAGAGAGTTCTAGTAAGTTTGAGGCAAGTCTTGTTTACCTAGAAAATTCCAAGCTAGCCAGAATTATGATTCCTGGTACAGAAAATACAAAAATCAAAACAAAACAAAAAAACAAAGATAAAAATGTACCTAAACAATTTTTCTCTTCTATGTATGTTTCCCAAAGGACCTTAGTGAGTCTTTTATAGAGATACCTGCACATCTCTGTTTATTGCTGCACTGTTCACAATAGCCTAGATATGGAATGATCCATGGTGCCCATAAAACAATGAATGGATGAAGAAACTATCATTTAGGTGCAACATCATTGAGGTTTACTGAGAATTAAAGAAGGATTAAATCATGATTTTCAGGAAAAAAGGTAGAGGTGGAGGTCATTATGGAAAATGAATGGTTATCCTCACAGAGATAACCATTGAGTGTTTAATTTTTTCTGTCACCTGTGGAATATATTGCATAAACACATAAAAATGAAGGGAAGGGGGTATTAAGAAAAGGTAAAAATTGTGGTGGTTAAAACAAAGTTTTGTCTGTGATCAAATTATATATCTAGGTTTGTAAAGGTAATATTGAAATCCCTTTCTTGATGAAATTAATATACCCTAATCAAAAGATTATTTTAAATTCTCAAAAGTTGCATTTTGTTCTGAGAGAGAGTTTATTATTCACATTTCTTCCACATCATTTTGTTAAAGCAATTTTAACATTCTGTTTATCTCCTTTCAAACAAAAGACTCATAGGAAACCAAAAATACCAAATTTTCCTACTTTTTTTTGACATTTTCCTACTTAAGACTAGTTTTTAATGTTTGCTCAATACACTGGCAATATCAAACAACTCAAAAGATAACTTTGCTTCTATGTTTCTGAATACTATATTGGTAAATAAGGTAAGATAATTGGAATTGGCATTTCTATGGCTTACATCTGGGCTGCCCACACACTTAGATGTTACTAGTTGTTGGAACCCTATAGTTCCCATTTTGGGGTCACTCTGTATCAAAGGCAGGTTTTAGAGGATATATCTACCCCACTAAGTCATTGCCCAGAGGATGTGCTTTATTAGCTCTATATATCAGAATATACCTTACAAATGGTTCTTCATGACAGCAATAAATATGTATTCCCACATATGACAGAATCTTTTCATGATTGATAATAGAGACATTCACAAGTGTTTGACATGTTGCACTAAAAATAATTTTTAAAAGTAGTCTTATTCAGAGCTTAGACTATGTTGGCAAAAAGGTCAATAACATTGAGCACTAATGTCATTTCTGGGTTTCTCTCCTCATCCTATTAATGTTGAGTTTAGTCTCTGCAAGACTGTGTGAGAATATTCCACATATAAAACTTGCTAGGAGAGGTGTACAACACTTCTCAATACCTTCTTCCATAAGTTACAGTTTTTAATGTTACTTCACCTGAAAATGGATCATGGTAGAAGTTCTTTGTACCGACAATTTTTCTACTACATTAAATTTGCTTAAAAATGAACATTCCCTACAACAAGACAAATTCATTAGATCTCAGTCAATTTTGTGCTGGATTACTTATTCCTCAAGATAAACATGACATCCACATTAAGGGTTTAAATGCTACTCTAGCTCCAGCATGTCTGTTTATTGGATGTCCGTGATGTATATTATCAGCATGATTTGAACTTTTCAGTCTTAAAATCATTCACCTTTTCTAATACTTTACAATGGAATGGGAGATAAATTAACATCTATTATTTTTACTTGGATTTTTAAGTCTTTAGCTAAATGACAAAGCTAAATCAGGTCAGACAGATTTTGCTTTTGACATTTAAAAAAATTCCCGTTGTACTTAGCATCTTTGAACGTTCAGAAGCCATTTTTTAAATGAATAACTTCATTTAGTTGTTTTATTGACTTATTATCAAACTCACCAATTTCAAATATGAAATTCAGTTATTTTTTTTTTATTTTTTATTTTTTTTGGTTTTTTCGAGACAGGGTTTCTCTGTGTAGCTTTGCGCCTTTCCTGGAGCTCACTTGGTAGCCCAGGCTGGCCTCGAACTCACAGAGATCCGCCTGGCTCTGCCTCCCGAGTGCTGGGATTAAAGGCGTGCGCCACCAACGCCCGGCGCGAAATTCAGTTATTTTTAGTAACTACCAAATAGTTCACCATCACCGTACATTAATTCCAAAACATTTTCTTTCTCTTAATTAAATATGTCTTGCCAATTTAAACTTATGTCTTCTTCTAAGTCCTATCTCCAGGTATAATTTACTTTCTTAGTATAAATTGGTTTTCTGGAATTTTAAAAGAAGTGGAATTTCAAATCATGGGGTCTTTTTCTGATTTCTGAATATTGAAGCCTATATGAGATAAAACATATGACGGGATGGTTTCTTTTATTCTTCAGTAATATTCCACTGTATGGCTAAATACTACATTTTATCGATACTTAAAAATTGATGAGTGTTTAAGTTGATTAAAATTTCCCCCCACTGATTAAGGTTCCTATCAATATTCCTGTGCAAGTGTCTATGCAGAAATATGCTTTTAAATTTCTGAATATAAATACCTTGGAATAAAATCTGTAGCTTGATGTTGAACATATTGTAAAGCAGTGTGTTTGGTGTTTCCAGGCCTTTCAGCAAGGTATTCAGTTCTTACTTCTAAACATTCTGCCACTAGTTATTATTATTGTCTATTATTAGCCATTTTAGACTCGAGAATAACAATTCTTATGGATTTGGTTTGCACCTAATAACCAATGTCCACTATAATTTTACATGCCTATGAGGTATATTTATCTTATATTGTGAAATACCTATTTGCTCTTTTCCAATTTGTAAATAGGTTGTTCTTTTTGTTATTAAGTTATATATAGTTGTATATTTTGTATTAACATGTTTTCCAAGTAACTACTCTCAATATTTTTTCTTTTGCTCAGCCGTTACTTTAAACTTTCTGTGATACAGTTATGTCAATTTGTGACATGGATCCAATCCAAGAAACATGTAGTTGTGTGGTTTCATCATGGTACAAATAATGAGGGAGCCTATTTGTACCAACATAGGAGGAAGATAGTGTCTACTGGATGCTTTTATTGTCCTTAAGCACTTTTAAATTTGTTTCCAGATTCATCACCAAGATTGGCTACTTATTGACATTGTTAGTAATGAATTTTGCACATAGAAAAGGCACACTGAACAATCATTATATGCATTATATCTTTTTAATTGTATGTTTTAAAAACAAATCTATCATCTATCTATCTATCTATCTATCTATCTATCTATCTATCTATCTATCTATCTATCTAGCAATCTAGGGTAGCCATACATTCTGAACCATTGATGTTGAGGTCAGAATATACCTTGCAGGAGTTGGTTCTCTCTTCCATCATGCAGATTACAAGGATTAAACTCAGGTGATCAGATTTGGAAGCAAGTGCCTTTAATTACTGAGACATCTCTGCAGCCTGAAGTCTGTATTTTTTTAATATTCCTTGTCATTCTTTTATTTTATCTACCACAGATGTAATTGAAACTGTATGTCTATGAGAGTTGCCAAAAATGTTAGCCTGCAAAGTGAAAAGGCATGTCAATTATTCAGGCATTTACATGTTGCTGTATACTTGTCATGGGTATCATTAATAAGCAAATAATTATAGCTATTGCATTTTTGCATGTTTTTGATATTATGTAGTTCCATAAATACCTTTAGTAACTGTGTGATAAGCACTCAATTCAGTTGTGACAAGAAAACAATTCTTAATGTGAGAAAAATTAGCATGAGATATTTAATCTGTTACAATCTTTCATCTACTTCAGTGATAGCTATAATACATTATAATCAAACTGCTTATAATAGTCTATTTAAATTGTATTTTGTGCCTTGTTACTCACATATTCAATTATAAGTCTTATCTTTTTTTCTGGATGCTAAGGTTCAAATGCTCTGTTAACAAAGGAAATTATAAAGTTTCTAAGAACGCTGGCTAACAATATACACATTTATTGCTGAATTCCTTATCAAATATGGAAGGATTTAGTACAGTTATCTATTTGACCTAAAACAATTCTTATTGAATTTAATTCAGGAGTTTTCCATTCTAAAAAAGATATAGAAGAAAGCACAGAGAAAGAATATCATGTTTTCAAAGGAAATAATTGGATGAATTCTCAAGAGAAATTTACTGAGTTATCTACTTTCTGGAATAATTGAAGCACTGCATGTAGATAAATTCTGCTATTAAAAATATGAACTGTACCTTCACAGCACTGTAAACATATAGACAGAAATAATTACAGTGTTCCACTGAAACCCTTAACATACCAAAAAGTGACCTAAATATTCCATCGAATAATTAATATATTTCTTTTGTTTTCATTTCTTTGCTACACACATACAATTTACCTAGTCTCATTTTCCCATTTATATGAACGAATTTGATATTCACAAAAATTATATCTATATCATAATATTGCAAATTTAAATCTAATTGCTTAAAGTATTAAGTCAACTGCACACAACTTATCATTAAAGATGTCTGCCAGCAATTTCTTCAAAAATATTAATCTGATTCAGCTATATTTGTCAACTCCATATAAGTCTAAGCAAAAAGGGGACAGAATAAATGAAAGAGCTAGAGGATAGAGGGCAGTGCTGCAGTACTGCCATCCTTTGGACTTAGTTGAATTCATTATGTCCTAGAAGCTATAGCTAACTGCAGAAGATCTGCAAGATACCAAACTGGTCAACATTCAAGCAGGAACTTGGGAGGAGTTCATATGGCCCCAACTCCATCATATGGTCCCAAGCTCATTCATAAAGAAGAGATCCGTATTAACACTGCAGCACCAAGGAAGTCTCTGGGAACATTGCAGAAGAGGAAGTAAAAGAATTTAAGAGACAGAGAATAGGCTGAAGAGCTTTGACATGGTGTCTTCTGGACATGACATGGTTATTGCCATCATGATGCCACAGTGTCTGTAGTTATCTGCACAATACCCACCTAAGATCAATACAACCCAGTTTCCTGCACTGGTCTGGTAAATGATCAATGTCCCATCTTGTAAAGTGTTGGTAAAGGATAACCGGACTACAACCCATAGCTCCAGAGAAGCTAGCTAACAAGGGAGATCCTAAGAGGATAGCTTGCCCAGCGAAAGAGAAATAGATGAGATCCACATAAGCAAACTGGGGGTGAGGAGGGTAATGGAGAGCAAGGGATGGGGAGTGAGATCATAAGGTAACCGGAGGTTCAAGTTGGAACAGGGGCAGAGTGGAAGAGCAAGGAAAGAGATACCATGATAAATGAAGACATAATGGGAACAGGGAGAAACAGGGTGCTAGGGAAGTTCCCAGGAATCCACAAGGATGACCCCACCTTAGAGTACTAGCAATAGTTGAGAGTGTGCCTGAACTGACCTACTCCCGTAATCAGATTAATAAATACCTTAACTATCATAGAGCCTTCACCCAGTAATGGATGGAAGCAGATGAAGAGATCTACGGCCAGAGGCCAGGCCAAGCTCCGGGAGTCCAATCAATGAGAGGAGGGAGTCTATGAGAAAGGGACATAGAGATCATGATGGGAAAACATACAGAGACCGCCAGCCAAACTAGTGGAAACTCATGAACTGTGGACCAGTAGCTGTGGAGCCCCCATGGGACTGGACTAGGTCATCTGGATAAGCGAGTCAGTTGTTTAGCTTGAACTGTTTAAGGGTCCCCTGGCAGTGGGGTTGGGATCCATCCCTTGGGCATGAGCAGGCTTTTTGGAGCCCAGTGCCTATGGTGGAACACTTTGTGCAGCCTTGGTGCAGGGGGAGGGACTTGGACCTGCCTCAACTGAGTGTACCAGGCTCTGTTGACTCTCCATGGGAGACCTTGCCTTGGAGAAGGTGGGAATGAGGGGTGGGTTGTGGAGGAAGGCTAGGGGGCAGGAGGAGTGAGGAGAGGGGGATCTGTGGTTGGTATGTAAAATGAATAGAAAATTTCTTAATAATAAAAATAAAAAGTGATCAATCAAATACTGAATATGGAAAAAGTTCTAAACACATTCACAATAGAAAAATGAAACTATATGATACAATTATGTAAATATTCAGTCCTCTTCACAATTAATAACTGGATTTAGAATGTTCATTTTTAAGAAATTCTTTAAAAACCGGTTCTGAAAATTAGCTTTGTTTAAAGATCCAGTCTTGGAATTGGACTTCCTAGGCTATATCAACTTTTTCTGACCTGTCGATACTGAATATTGGTAATCTATTCTCTATGAAAGGTAAGGCCATGGGTAGTTCTTTCCTTAATGTCTCTAATACCTTAATGATCAAGAATACACAAAAAAAGAAGATAAAAATAGGTGGGGGAAGTGTGCATCATATCATCCCAAAGGCCAATTTATTAAATCTACTTTGTAATCCCTAAGAAATTAAATAATGTATTCTATGCTATCTTAGGGTTTTTTAATGTCCTATTTTTAAAGTATATTTTAAAGTAAAATTTTACTTGTTAATATCTTCCAAAATACACCACTAAATTTGGCAAGTATCAGTCAAGTAGATATTGTTAATGAATATACAAATTTTACGGATTGTGCAGTACACATGAACATGAAACAAAACTGCTTTCAACCATGCAAAATAGTATCAATTAATTTAAAAGGCATCCCAATGATGTTTCATTGTAATATGTAACACATGCATGCATATGCATGCACACTGATTGCATTGGAAACCATGATGTGTCTAAAACTGGAGAGACTTCTGCACTGAATCCATTAGATGACAAGGACCGAATGAAGTATTTTCATTCTGTAAAACTTCAAAGAAATGATATGAAACGGATAAAATAAAAATAACAGATGCGACTCCTTCTCACTGGAGTTAGCTATTCACCTCACGTATTTGTTCCATGTCATTTTGGCAACGATTGAGAATTATAATAAGGGGAGAAAAGTAAGAGAGCACCAATTATTTTGAGGGCATGCAGTTAGGCACACAGCAACTAACCTGAAGCTTCGTGGATTCCAGATGGGACCAGTAATCAGATTACTTGTGGGTGCTTTAATAGTACCCAGAGGGTATCGTAAAATCACTCTCCATATGGTTAATACCCGGACAGACCTGTTTCTTTGAACTGCTTCTTTAATCTTACTTTTTATTGTCATGCACATAAGTTGATGTCTTTTAAAATCTACAGATAAGCTTACAGACAATATGTAGATACACATGCACATCTCTTATCTCTCATTTTCTGCTTATTTCATTGATGTTCTATTTTTCTGCCCCATAATGTGGCTGCCGCTTGTATTTTATAATTGAAAATTTCTATCCCCTTCTTTCTTTTCTGAAGTAACTTTGAACTTTATGGTTAGGTATATGAAAGACAGAAAACAAGCTGTCAAATATTGAAATTAAAAACAACATAGTAATATGGAAATTGAGTATACATTGTATGGAGATCTACCAAGAATATTTTAAATTATTCTCATTCACCTTCATGTTCTGAAGAATTTTTTTTCCAATGGATTGTTGCTGTTTTTTGTTTGCATAGCTATTTTATTGTTGTTACCATTTTTCTCCTGATAAACTGGGAGTTGGTTTTTCAAATCTAACTGGGAGAGGGGAAGGATCATCAAGCTCTGTAAGGAACCTGGTTTAGATCAACAAGCAGCAGCCTGAGAATCACAGTAGAAAGAATAAAGAGTATTCAGTATAAAGACAGTGGAAGAAGCTACAAGATTACACACATTTACTTTGGAAATACCTTGAGCATGCACCGAGAAATTGCAAAGCTCTTATTGTGAAAAGAGCTATGAAGTTACTGCTATCCACTCCAGTTTATTGTATAAGCAATTTACTGAGTTTTAATTGTAGCTTTCCAGTTCTGCAATGCATTCTCAGACTCTCCTGCATCTGTGTAGGTAAGTGGGTAGTGCCATTGCCAAGTTTAAAAGAGAAAAATGTGGGCATTAGAGAAATGGACAAATTGAGTTATTTTTTGAACTGAGACATTTGTTTTTGACATGTCATTCTTTCACTGACTTTGCCTGGGAAATGATGGATGAGAGAAAGACACAGTGGTCAGACAATGAGGATGGTAGAGAGGTCCCAGGAGCTCTCTACTGCAGTTAGCTCACGTCTCGAATGTTATAAGGGAAATAAGTTTATTTAAGCCAACTCATTTAAATTTCCATATTCTAAGAGCCGTCATCTTGGCAATTTTATTTGTATTCTGACTAATGTTTCACTAATCAGAAGTTCAGTACAGACAAGAGCTTCCAGTAGTTATGGACAAGGAGTCTATGGTTAGGTCACAACAAGTTGTGCTGTCCATTCATGTCTGTTGTGCATATCTCTTAGCCAGAGCTCGTAAGTCCATTACCTAGTTGAAAGGGGACTATATACTTAGTTTTTTGCTGTTAAAGTGCTTTTAATGTTGAGTAGGTAGGTTCAGAGGTGCTCATACAAGGTAAGTATGATTAAGAGTTGAAGTAACTCAAAATTTTAAAGAGCTTTAATAATTTTTGGGATTTACAAGTTTTTTATGAGAGCTGAGTCTTTTTTAAAAAATCAATTTTGTGCTTTGATTGACTTTAAAAATGTCATTTTCATTGGAATGTTTTAAACTTGGTTTTAAAACCAATCATGCCTACATAATAATTAATAAATATTAAATTGTTATTCTCTAATTCTAAAACTTCAATAAACATGTATGTATATACACACATGCAAACATATATCAAAAGCATAAAAGTGAGTGAGAGAAATACATATTTGAATATTTAAAATTTATTAATAATTTACATATTCTGATAATGTTCTTCCTGCCCAATTTACTTTTATTCTGAGTATTTTTAGCTTGTTATTTCATTCATAGCACTTAACTATTGAAAATATTAATCTATTGTCCTATGTATTTATGGCAAAATCTGTTTATTTTGGAGGGATGTTAATGAAAACATGCTTTCTGGAGGCAGTTATGATGGCTTATAACTCTAGACCTACCACTAGTCTATCCTGTGCTAGAGTATGAAATCTTGCTTCAAAAAATAAAAATAAACACGTAAAAAAATAAACTTTTCTGAAGTTACTCTAGATTTTTATTCACTTGTATGTATGTTGACATATTCTATCATGAAGACTAATACTTGAGTTTAGAGTTTGAGGAAAACATATGATTAAAAAAGACTATATATATGTTGTCAATGTTTAAAAAAGACTATATATATATGTAGTCAATGTTTAAAAAAGACTATATATATATATATGTTGTCAATGTTTAAAAAAGACTATATATATATATATATATATATATATATATTTGTTGTCATGTATTTGTTCTTGGTTGCCTAGCAGAACTAGATGGTTAAGTCCTATTGTTGAAGATACCATCCACCTTGATTGAATGAAAATTGAATGAAACTATAACCAATCTGGAAGTCCCCTCACCGATACATTTCACAATGACTGAAGGTCCACTAGGGAAAAGAAGATTACATGGTCATCCCCAGCTGCTAGCTCTATGAACTATGGCACTGACCTAACAAACAAGATGTGACCAACTTCCTTCTACTTAGATTTGATGCTCACCAAACAGAAAGAAATATGTACCTCATATTATAAATGCACTCAAAAGCCCATAGGGGATGAGAACATAGGACCTAGGCTGTTTAGTTAAATTGACAAAACATTAAACTACCTCCTAAAAATATATGCTTATATCTAGAGACAATTACCATTTCTAGGCCTGAATCAGATAAGCTTCTATATTCAGAGAAGTGCAAGAATGGCAGAGTATTTGGGCTGTACAATGTGCTGAGAATCAGTGACAATTGAGTGTTTATCTCACCAATGCTCAGAGCATATTGTGGAAAGAGGATTAAAAGACTGTAAGACCTAAAAGATAGGAAAGAGTTTTTTTTTTTTTTTTAAAGCTGTCTTCTGAATAATACACAGTCACTTGCAATCATGAACTCTGAGCAATTACTAAAGACCACACTGGGAATGCATAAAGTAGAGACCATCAACATCCAAGCAAGAATGGAGGAATGGCTCAGGGGTCCCTACCTTGTTGCTGAACTCTGGATCAATTATGGAAAAGGGGAAGTTATTTCCTTCATCTATGGACCCACTGATGATCCAACTGTTATTCCCACTCCAATTGTTACAGAGGTGCCTCAAGTTAAGCAAATGGATCACACAACAGATCAAAAGTCATCAACCTAGAAAAAGGAGGGGTAGGAAGGGGGAAAGTTGGTAAAGGTTGGAGGGACATGAGAGGACGAAGGGGAAGGGATGTCAAGTAAGCATTTTATATGTGTATGAGATTGTCAAAGAACAAACAGTAATTGAAAAATGATGTGTAATCTTAAGAAACATCCCATATTTGGGGTTGGTTATTAAACTTTAGATGGTATTAAGTTTCAAGTTTCTCAGAGCTATCAGAATTTTACATGCCAAGATGCAGTGTTTCATATAAGCTATTTCTTGGTTTGCATTAAAAGAAGCAGGTTGTATAAGCAGATAGATGCCTTTGAATGTGTAAGCATGACTTTCCCCATAGCTATTCTAGATTTCAAAAGTTCTTAACAAGAGTATAATGTCCAAAATGGCTAATGCTTATTAGTCAATGAAGCCAAATACTAATATAGATGGTGACTTCCCAGGAACACAAGTTGTGGATCTGAGAATACATGGTGGTACTTGACCAACATACAGACAAGTCCTATTTTATTTAAAAACAAATCAGTTTTATAACAACAACAACAACAAAACCCCACAAAATCTCTTATTGAGATAAATAGGATACTGCATGAACTCAAAATTCTGATATCGCACCAATTTGAGATAACTTTCACCCCAACTCTGACTCAAGCTGTGTTTGAGTGAGTTGTAGAATTAAGAGAGATTTAAAGACATTGATTATATTTTAAAAAAAACTATACTGAGAATGTGTCTTGATGAATGTTTTAGTTACAGTATTGTAATAAATAAAGCTTCAGCATACAGATAGTTTTTTTTTTTTCCTTTTTGGCCTTTAGCAAGTTTCACACAGGACGATTTTCAAAGGCATAAAGAAGCTATGTTTCTCATTTTACATATTACTGAGGAGAGTACATTTATGCCTTTGACATCAATAGCCTTATTCAAGATAGATATGGACATGTGGACTAATGATTAAACCATTTCCTTTCAGCTCTCTAACTATTGAAAGTGGATCTGGGCTCATTAACATTTCTTCTTTGTCATGCAGCACCCTGGTGGGTATCCTCAAGTATAATTACAGGAAAGATGCTGTAAGCAGAAGGTTCTGGTCCAGATTTGGGACACTTAATGTGCTGAAGGTGTGGCTGACAGCTTTGGCCCCTTGACCTCAGCAGTGTCCTTGCTAGCACTGGATTTTCATATAGCAAAATGCAAAAGACTCAGTGGTCACTTAAAACCTTTTTGGAGGGGGAAGAGGGTTCCTGGGTAATCAAATGTTTCACATTTTTTTTTGCTAACATCATTATAGACATATTTATAGCAACATTTGCCAAAATCACAGCAGAAAATTTCTTCCTGGGGTTCACAGACATCCTAACATTTTCACTATGGTACCTATTGAACAGGTTTCTGCTTACCACATGTAGTCTGTGGACCCCAGAAAACTCTGCCATCCTTAGCCACTGATGTCTTAGTGAAATCTGAATTCAATGCTGGGGTGAAGGAGTTGGCCCTGAGTTTGTTCTCTTATTGTTTTACAATAAGTTATAGATGGCTGTTAGAGATACTATCTCAGGACTAGATTATTTATTATAAAAAGTAATAACTAATATTGAACAACTGGTAACTCTCTTCATTGGAACCTGATCAATGTTGCATATGGTGGTTTTGAGTTTTTTCTATGGCCTTGGAAAACTCTTACAGGGACTTATCCTAAGAAATTATTCTGTTTCCTCAAACTTATGACATTGAATTATACTTGCCTGTGCAAAACAGGGGAATTGGGTAGGGAGATCTTTATTATCTTTGCAGTTTTCACAGATCTGAAGTTATCTTAAACTTTAATTCAAAAACATCTGATTCATGGAATAAGGAGCTGGGTCCGTGGTTAAAAACAATGGCTGCTCTTCCAGACAACTAGGATTTGACTGTCAGCTTTTACCTAGCAGTTTAGAACCATCTGTAACTCCAGCCCCAGCAATCTGATTTCCTCTTCTGGCCTCGGAGAACATCAGGCTCACACTCGGTGCAGAGACAAAATTCACGCGTACAAAAAAATCCAAAACCTAAACAATATCTTAAAAAAGTATGCATGCTAATCAAATGAAGGTTTAAATCAAATGAAAACCAATGAACACACTAAAGTGAATGGGAAAACACCACAAAGCCTCAACTCTACTGAACTCTGTAGAAAAATGAGGAAATCTGGGAACAAGAAAAATGATCTTCTCCAGGGAAGAATATACCAACTGGTGGTACAATGCGAAATGGTCAGCCCCCAAACCATACATAAAATTATATTATGTAGACTTAACAGGTTATATTTAGGCATACATACATATATTCATATATACATATATTTGTATATACAAATGCAATAACAATTAGAGAGAAAAAGTGGACCTCAATTTGAAGGAGAGTGTGGAGAGGTATACTGAGGGGATTGGAGGGAGGAAAGAGAAGGGATAAATGTTATTTTATATTATAATATCAAAAATTGAAAAAGGGAATGAATGCTAGATGATTTCAGAACTACTCAAGAGCAGGTAATAGTGTGAGACTTGCATTCCCAAGGGTGGGAGAGAAATAGAAAAAGACTCTGCTTGGTCGAAGCAGTGCCCGAAGTGAAATTCCTCATTCTGTTTTGCATTCCTGAAGTAAGAAAGCTCAAAAATAAATAATATATTATGTTTCACTACAAACAAATAGAAACAAAACAAAACAAAACAAAAAAACCCTCACAAACATATTGTTCTGTTCTGTTTCAAGGAATTGCAGTATTCAATTTTGTTGAATTGCATGTGTTTACTTTTAATCAGTCTTCTGTATGATTATTTTGAATTCTTTGTCAGGCAATCCACAGATCTTCATGGATTAAATACTGAAGGCTTGTTTTATTCCTGTGGTCATGTAATATTTCTTATGTCTTTCATTGGTGTTTTGCTTTAGAAGTAAGTCATCTCTTCCAGTTTTTACTGGTAAGCAACAGAGGAATACTATCTGCAACCTATTTGGCTAGAAATTATGGAGGAGTTTCAAATCTTTTCAGTAAATATATATACTATAGACTTGTGGGTGAAAGCTCTTTTATTGTGTTTTTCTTCTCTTGCATTTCATCTTCTCTTCACTCCTTTTCCTCTCCTCTCCCCTTCCTCCAATATGCCCTCCTTTCATCCAGTTCCTTCTGTCTGCTCCTCTTTTACACTTGTGTCAGCAACCTGTAATCTCTTGTTCTATCTAGAGTGTGACTGTTCTGCCTTGAGCTGAAACTTTGAAGGGAGGCTCTTTCTGTCTTTGTTCAGAATCCTAAAGTTTGCTGTTTTTTGTCTTTCTTTCATGCACATGTTATTTGCTGTTCTTCCTTGCCCCATGATCCAGATTTTGAATGTTCTCTTAGTGTTCTCTGGATGAATCAAGACAAAAGCCAGCCGCTTCCCCTCTGCCCTCACCATCATCCCCATGGCAGCACATTGGAAGGAGTAGGACATTGGCATTTTGCTTTGTTTCCTTTTGTAGAAGAGAATTAAGTTTCCCACCATTTTTATTTATTTGTTGTTTGCGTTAGCTAGTTCAGTCAGATCTCCATGTGAGAAAGCTGAGTCTTCTTGCAGTATAGTAGAAAGTCTGAAAAGAGGAATGTTTGATCTATACATTTTTTTTGTATCAAGAGAACATCCACTTCCTGCACCTAAAGTGAAGTTATTCTTATTTATTCCTATGCAGTCTTTTTGATTTTGTGCTAGTTTTCTTTATTCACAATCTTATGTAGAAACTAGACTTCTCATAGACTTCTCCATAGACTGATAACTCGGGGTCACTGAGAATGACCAAGGGTTGAGATCATCTATTGCAGTAATTCTTAACCTTCCTAATGCTGCCACCCTTTAATACAGCTCATGTTGTGGTGACCCTCAACCATAAAATTATTTTTGTTGCTACTTCATAACTAATTTTGCTACTGTTACAAATCATAGTGTAAACATTTTTGGAGATAGAAGTTACAGGTTGAGAACTGCTATTCTATTGAACCATCTGGATTATGTTCATTATTGTTTTTCCTCTATTCCATGTGTTTTTTCTGTTAATTGATCTTGGATTTTGATTGCACATAAACTTTTCACCAAATGGCTCACTATACAATTTTCCTAACTTTGGAAAAATTTTGTCATTAGGATCTTTTATTTCAGTTATAGACTTTCATTGTAAGAGCAGTGCACTTGCATTGAAAGCAAAATTTGCAAACATGATGTAATTGAACTTGAACCTTAGTGATTACTTAATAAAACTTTAAAAATCAGATTATAGGTATAGGCTAGTAAACCATAACGAGGCTTACTAGTAGGGAGAACGCAGCTAGGATACAACTATGAAGCACTGACTGACTGCATCTGATACTGTATGAACATCATGATTACAGTATATTGTTTGGTTCTCATTATGGAGTAGCCAACTTGAAATTTTTAGAGACTATGGGGCCAAGTTACTTGATACTTTCAAACAATGTGACCTCTTTTTTCTTTTTTTTTTTTTTTTTTTATATTTTTTGCATAAAATCTCAGCAGAGTGGCCTTTACCAACCATATTCTGGCTTACTTAAAAATATTATAGTTAATAATTTGATTTTCTAAGAGTGGACACGGTTATGCCAGCTAGTACAACCTATAATATTGCTTGGATTTTTCCACATGCCTCGGTTACTTTTGATGCCACTGTTTATAAATTCCTGGTGTCTTTCATGACAGACATAACTTCACAAGCACAATTGCTTTGTGACTGGAAAAGCAATATATTTTCCCCTGATTTGCATTTAAGGTCGGGATGTGTGAATGTTTATCCCCTGAAGATCTTAAGGGTAACTTATCTATGGGGGTTCATTATTCCTTTCTCTGTTGAAATTCATGCATTTTTCTTTAGATTTCCATATACAAAGAGGTAGTGTCTCAGATAATAAGTCTGCAGCATAATGCATTATATAAAAATTGTCAAAATAAGAAGTATTCACATCTCAAAGAATTTATGAAATCACTCAAAGTTTGTGTATCATTTTTGTCAATGCCATTTACAGAGGTAATAATTGTTTTAAAATGTTTTACTGGTTACTATACATACATTTGTTGAAATATATTTAATATGTTTAGGTAACAAATTTTTATTTTCATTGGCTCATATTCACAAAGTTGTATTTCTAGTCATGAATTCACTGCATTATGCCCTTTGTTTTTATAAAGTCCTACAGGATTTATAGCCATAGCATAAAACAAAAACAAAATAAATAAAAATTTGGTAAACTTTTGTGGTAACTACTGTCACATCATAATTAAATATTAATATTTATATATTAATAAAATGTGACTACTATCAAATCATATTTAAAGTATGTTTTAGAAAAGAACTATAAAACATAAAATGTCCTAGACTACTAATATAGTCTTCATGGACTATGTATACAAGTTGTTCCTAAAAGGAGAGAATCTTAGCGGCATTCAATAGAGAAGTAACTTTTTTTTCTCAAAGCATCAATGGAAACTTATAATTTGACTTCCTAATTAAAAAAAAATATAGGGAGTCTGATGAGATGCCTTGGTGCCTAATGTGTTTGCTTCCTTAATATGAGGACCTGATTTTGGACCTCCATAACATACATACAGTGAGGTTCAGTGGTGAATATAATTCTGAAGCTTCTATGGTAAGATTCGAGACAGAGACAAAAGAATCCCTTGAAGCTCACAGATATGACAGTTGTCATATATTGTGACAAACAATAGAACACCCTGTCTTAAATAAAATGGGAGTCAAAGATCTGTATCCAAAGATGTCCACTAACTGTCATATCTGCTCCATGGGCTGTAGGCACACATTCACATGTACACACACAAATACACACAGAGAAACACAGACAGACAGACACACACACACACACACACACACACACACACACACACGCAGATTAAAAGGAGGGAATGTTAAGGTTTTGGTTGTCTATATTATATTTAACTGTTAATATGGATATGCTTTTAAAATATAGGCTGGATGTTAAGTTGTATGTTATGTTAAAATGATTTATATTAGAATTAAAGAAATGCTTGCATTTTTTTCCTAGTCTTAATTCTATCAATGCCTGTAAGTAAACAGATGCCAAACTTTCTAATTTTAAATCACTTAAAACTTTGGGTCATCTGGGCATAATAGAGGAGGGAATATGGTAAGGGATAATTAAAACTAAAGACCTTTTGAAAAGCCATATGGAAACTGTTAATACTTCCTAAAATACATCATATATACATAAATATATACATACATGAGAGAAATTTTAATGGAGTTATTGTATAATAGGAGAGACAATACTTCAACTAGATATCATATGATTATATACACCACACCCCCCGGTCCCTATAATGGGTTACATATTGTTGAACCACTGGCCAAAGGGGTCCCATCAACCTCCCACCCCTCAATTTCAGGCTGTTGACAATGGTATTAGTTAGCATCCACAATGTGAGGGCATGGTCCTGCTGCTGAAGATAGAACACAGTTAATGTCACAGAACATGGAGAAATTTCACTGGCTGTCAACTGCTGTGTCACTACTTCTGCTACTGCTTTGCTTTCATAGTGCTGGAAGGTACTATAGATACTACTAGAAAAGGAAAGTATTGATCAGTCCCATCCAGCTGCAATCCATGTGACACAATAATGACCCACCTTCAAAATATATGCAGTAGTAAAATAGTGGCATGAATATTATGGGAGTAATTAACCACTTCTTGATTGAATTTAAGGTCTATTCTGTGAGATGGAACCCTTACCTGACACTGTTAGTGAGGCCAAGATCCTGAGATTAGATAGGTCATGAAGCCTAGGAGAAAATATTTTACATATTTGTGAATACTTTAAAATAAAAAGGATTTTAAAACGGAGCTAAAAGCAGCTTCTTACTGTGTTTCTCTGGCCAGCCACAGCCTGTGGGCTTGAGCTACATTATGGCAGGTTTGTGGAGTGTGGGCTTGAGGTCCGCATGGCGGATTCCTGCCACAGTACACACGGTACACAGTGGCATCTCCGAGCCACACAGTGCACATCGTGGCAGATTTAGGTTTTTGTTAGTACAGGAAAAAAAGAAAAGGTTTCTGGGCTACAGGCTGCTTTAATGGAGGCATAGACCCACTGCTTCTGAGAGTGAGCGGTACACGTGGCTCAGAGCTGGTGGTAAATCTACCACCATCATGTTGAAAACCTGAGATGGGTGGAGTCAGCAGCCAAGGCCGCAGCTTCTCTCCTAAACACTCTGCAGTTTAAAGCAATAGATTCAGAATAAAACATATTCAGATGAAATAAACCTCTAAACGGTTCACAATGTGTATAAAAATATACGTAGGCTTGGAAGAGAGAGGAGACACTGCAAACTGCCACCAGGAAAAGCAAGATGTAAAGTACCCATAAGCCACAAGCCACATAGCAAAGTATAGATTTATAGAAATGGGTTAATTTAAGATGTAAGAGCTAGCTAGCAAGAAGCCTGAGCCATTAGGCCTTACAGTTCATAATTAATATAAGCCTCTGTGTGTTTATTTGGGACCAAGTGGCTGCGAGATGTGGGTGGGAGAGATTCCGCAGGACTGAAGAAAACTTCTGGCTACACATATTTTTGCTTATAAGCATAGCAACATAATGACTCCTGATGACATATTCCCATACTCGATCAGTCTCCAATTCAGCCTTCATCAGAGAAACTTCTTAATGCACGAGATGGTAATCAACACAGTGAACAACAACTGGATAATGTACAGAGTGTGAAAAACTTTGCAATATTCAGCCATGAATGGGAAGTCTTTATCACACACCTCCCCTCAGGAATGTTTATGGAGGAAGGGGTAGAAAGATTATAGAAGACAGTTGTGGTAGATGGCTCCAAGAAAAGAACATTTTCCAGACCTAAAAAGACTGATATGGACATTAACTCGGATTTTTTTTTTTTAAGTATGCACAAGCTCAAGTCAGACAAAAATCCTAGCATGAAGGAGGGACATGGGGCACAAAGTCACACCCCTAGCCAAGAGGGTATTTGGAATAGTTGTTGGGAGATAGAAAATCTGTTTTCTGAATGGAATGAGACTGGATGACATGAGCACACTCCAGGGTAGGGGACCCATGGTCATGGGTAGCTGGCCAATGCAATGTGTTATTTTTGTTGTGTTGTTTGTTTTCTTTGGGTTTTGTCTTTAGTTTATTTTATGAGAGAAAAAGAACATGAACTTGAGTGGATACAGAGTTGTGGGAGGATGTAGAATGCATTGGGGGAGGAAAAGAATACGATCAAAATATATTGTGTGAAAATCTCAAAGAGTTAGCAAAAACAAACAAAAACTTTGGAAATTGATGCTCATTATGAAATATTGCATTATATATTCATGAACTGAACAGGATAAAACTAGTAGATAAACCAAAATGGACAGGGAAAATTCATGAATAAATAACCCTACACAAATTACCATGGATGAGTAAGGACTGCTGAGAGTGGGGGAGACAGCCTTCTCCAGAGAACAGCACTCCAATTGCTTATGCAGTAAGAAATGGCCCTGAATATGAGTAATGTAGATGTAACCGACCGCCTTATTAAATAAGAAACACAGAGCCAATGTAAAGGTGAAAGCCCAAGAGGTCAGAGCTAGGAGCCTTACCAACTTTCTGCCAGCTAGACTCTCCCGCCAAGAGACTTCTCTGAAAAGGGAGTTTCTTCCTGTGCGGTTGTCTTATAAAGAGTTCTGGTTCTTCCTTCTCATTGGTTGTGAACCCAACTACGTGGCTGTCTCGTCACGGCCTCTCTGTACAGACCTCCCAAATCTTCTATGGTTGGTATTGAGATTAAGGGCGTGTGTCTCCAATGCTGGCTGTATCCTTGAACACACAGAGATCTACCTAGTTCTGCTTACCAAGTGCTGGGATTAAAGGCGTGCACCACCACCGCCCTGGCTTTCGCTATGGCTTGCTAATAGCTCTGACCCCTAGGCAACTTTATTTATTAACATACAAATAAAATCACATTTCAGTACAAATAGAATACCACTATAGAGTAACATTGTACAGACTGAACAGGCTATGTTTAGGAATGCATATACATGTGTCACAGTAATTAATGACAGAAGAGGCCATGTATTGTAAAATGACCAAGGAGAAGCATATGGGAGTTTTGGGAGGGAGGAAAGGGAAGAAGGAAGTTGTCTAAAATAATCTCAACAATAAAATAAAACGATGTCAAAAATGGAGAAAAATGCCTAAATTTCCACATGACATGTTAGTAAAAGAAGAATTCAAATTAACGTATAAGCAATATTTGATTTTTGCCAAAGAAATTGTAACTCAAATATGAATTCATTTATTTATATACATGTATGTGTATAGACCTCTGCATTAGTACTCTATAATTCCATTCATTCTTGCATTTTGGAATGGTTTTCTGCTTTTTACTCTCAGATTTTGTTCTATGACATCAGAAAAGTAACAAAATTACATTAAAACATGGTTATCTAACCATAGATGTATATTATCTTAAAGGTATACATTTTTATCTATTGTTTTTGGAAATGATGAACAGTTTTTTTCTTTAATCTTGTAAAATCCTATGCAAACTAGGATACACTGTACTCTCTCATCTGTAATCGCAGACTGTACTTTTGAAAAATTTGGCTGCATAGATTGTGATTATATAACCCTGTCTTTGCTTCGGAGTGAATGAATGATCTGCTGCTTATACATTATCTCTGTCTCATTGAATATTTGCCATTCTTATGTGTATAGAGAAGAATAAGAATGGAAACAGGTGTCAGGCATGGTAGTGCATGTCTATAATCCTAAATTGATAGAGGCTGGGCTGAAAGTTATCAAAGTTTGATGGCAGCCCAGGGTCTGCAATATAGAGAGCTCTATCATTTAAGAAAAAAATGATTATTTTTCTCTTTCTTATTAAATACTTGGTGAAGGACTGAAACCCAGAAATACGTGTGATCTTTCTTGATAAGTTTACAAAACAAGAAAAAACTCACAGAAACCATCTCTTTCACAGAGTTAGCTTGACAGTCCCAGAATTACAAGATAAACTGTCAGACTTTAGTCAAGACAAATTATGACAATTAGATCTTTGACAATCAAGCGTATATCACAACATAGACATAGGCATAATTTTTCTGTCTTCTATTTTCTTCAATTTGCCTTTCACAGTTTCAAATATGCAAAATATTTTAGTGATTTCATAGTTTTTAGAGTTATCCATTCTTTAAATGGATGAGAGGCCTACTCTATGAAATAGAGCTCATGCCTGTCACTGCTGGGGAGTCCATGAATCATAGACTAGATTGACTTTAGGCCTAGAGGTAAACCAAATACTTTTGTTCTGATAAAGGAAAGTAGCAACAAAATGACTTCTAACAGTATTCTGTTATACCAGTAGATCAGGGACTGGCTCAGCCATCATCAGAGAAGCTTTCTCTTACAGCTTGGGAGCAAATACAGAGACCCACAACTAGAAACTGTCCAGAGAGTGAGAGATTTTGAAACATTAAGTCCTACGTGGGATGTCTTCATCAATCCCCTCCCCTCAGGCTTTAGGGAACTATGAAGAAGAGGAGCCAGAAAGATTGTAAGAGCCAGAGGGGATGAATGATTGCAAGGAAGCAGTGTCTTCCAGACACAGCAGGGCTGATGTACATATGAACTCATTGAGACTGTGGTAACATGCAGAGGGACTGCATAGGTTCAAGCCAGACATGGTCTTTGCATTGAGAAGGGAATATACCTGAATCCCCATCCTTAACCAGGAGGCTACCTGTGATTGATATCAGCTTGCAAATGAAAAATTAGTTTTTCCAATGGAGTCTCACTGGGGACATTAACCATACTTATGAGTAGGCCTTATGCCCAGCAATAGATGACCCCTCCCCCTTCAAAAAAATGAACTCAGTGGTATTTTTGTTGACTTTTTTGTTTCATTTTACTTTGTTTGGACATTCTTTGTCCCAGTGGTTCTTTGGTTATATAATATAGTTCCCGATTTTTGTGTTTTTGCAGTTTGCCTGTGTGTGTTTCATTGTGTTTTTACCTTTTTTTTCTATTATTTTTGTTGGTGTTGTTTGATTTCTAAAGAGAGAGAGAAAAAGAAAAGGCATGGAGTTGGGTGCCTGGGGAGGTGGGAAGGATCTGGGAAAAGTTGTAGGAGAGGAAACTGTGATCAGAATATGTTGTAGGAATTGTTTTTTTCAGTAAAGAAAAGGAAAAACCACCAAATAATCTTAACATATAATGAAGAATAATAAATTATATGACATCTAATTATTTCTGTGTCTTCACCTGCACCTCAAGATGCCAAATTCTCAGGTCTCTGGATTTTCCATTCCGTTCCTGGTGACTCAGTCTGTAACCCAGCCAGCTTTTGTCTGTCAAACACTGACTGATTACAAGTACTATGCTGAAGTTACCCCCTTGATGAAAACATATTGGTATTCTGGGCCATGTTAGAAGTGCCTGTTATGTCTCAGTGAAGCATTCTGTACAATGGATTCTCCACTATTGGCAATTGTCAGACTCAAAGAGTCTGAGCCAAGCAGAAGGAAGAGGAGAGTAAGTGGCACTACTGAGTCCTGTGCCAGTGAGGAAATTTTCCATTACTGCACTTATGTTCCAGGAAGAAACCTAATCACTAGATTACATGGTATGTGATCTTTCCTCAAGGGTGCTGCTTTTATATTCCACTTGCCTTGTAGTTTCTTAAAATCCTAATATGTTTATCCCAATGACACAAGAAGGCAGAATCCCATTTTAAAACTAAATCAGAATAAACCATCCTCTCAAGACATAAAATATATTTTTCCCAGGCCAACCATCATACATTGTTAAATATAAGAATAAATGGTCCAAGTGAGAGGTTGTGGCTGTACTTAAACTGACCAAATCTGGTGTTAAATAAGAAAAATAAGAAAGCAAAAGACTTTGATCTAAATGATTAAGAATAGTCAGTATGGTGATCTGCCCATCTAAATAATGTCTGACTGAAGCACCAGTTTTGGCTTCTAGTTATCTAAAGTCTCAGGAAACAAACTCCTGGTATTGGGTGCTATGTACTTAGACTATTTGGGTACACATTATATGTATTTGTTCAAAGTAATTAGTCTTTTTGCAATGTAAGAGCTATGAAGTCAGACTCTGCATACTTTAACATACTTTTGGAAATTCTCTGTGGACAGTGTTTGTATAAAATATTACGGTAGAATGAATGACATAAGAGAAGACATGCATATAAAATAAGTCAACAGCATTATATGATACTTTTATTGCTGATTTCTGTCATCATTTTGGATAAGACTATTTTCTTTCTGGTAGAGATATTTTAGTATGAAAAAAGTTATTTCTGAATATGTTTTCTAGTTTTCATTTCTTTAACAAACATGAATTATGTTGAAGAGAGTCATCAAATAAATCAGTGGAAAGAATTGTGCCTTATTCATTTTTTTTTACTGGCTAACTGGAATGTATTTGGAATAATACTGTCAATATTTACTAAATACTTATTTATATAAGTCCATAAAATAATTTAAACAAATACATTTTCAGAAGCTATATTGAATGGGGTTATGGATTAATTGAGGAATCATTTTACATGTTAATGCAACGTTAGCCTGCAATTATCAAGAATAAAAGTGTATTGAATTTTGTATTTTAGTCCTTTAAATATATAAACTAATTAACAATTCCCACTGTGTCCTAATGATTTACAAATCTCTAAGTACACACAGCTATGCATGTGATAATCAGTAATGTAAAAAGAGGGGATGAATTTGATGGAGAGCAAATAGAGGTACAAAGGTAGGTTTGGGGAAAGGAAAAGAAAGAGGTTATAATGTAATTATAGTATAATAAGAAACTGAATGAAATGATTTTTAAGAATGCAAGAGTGAATATACAGAGTTTATTCAGAATACAAGCTGTATTAAAGAATATGTTTTATGAGGCTACAACAGTAAGAATAAGTAGGAAGAAGGGATGCTCCATGATCCTATGAATGATGAATCTATTATAACATATTTTGTTTCAGAAATAAAGGAGGAAAAATATACATGTCTATAATAAACTCCAAAAATGCGTAAGTCATCAATATCCAGTTCAATAATGAA
Organism: Peromyscus attwateri; assembly: GCA_902168425.1. Taxonomy (NCBI): domain Eukaryota; kingdom Metazoa; phylum Chordata; class Mammalia; order Rodentia; family Cricetidae; genus Peromyscus; species Peromyscus attwateri. The sequence continues at coordinate 843 of CABHPP010136992.1, read as the reverse complement.
ACAGTGTTTTAAACTTTTGGATCACCAAATCTACTTAAATATTACATAGCATATGGAAAGGAAATCAAAGAGATCCTAACAGCATTACTCATAAATTTTGTTTAATAGAGCATGCTAAGCTGTTAGAATCCATATTGGGAGCACAGAAACTTTTCTCATGTTTCCTTTATTCAAAATTCTTTCAAATACAAACTCTCCCCTGATGTCTAATATAGGGTATGTAGAGGCCCAAATTATTCAGGGCCAAAGAATCTGAGCTTGCTTTACCCAGAAGGGCTGCATAAGGAGATGATTTGACCATGGGTGTGTTTACCAGGTGTTTAGAAGAGTCTACACTTAGCTGCACAGTGTGCTTTGATCTAGCAAGGGGGTAAGTCTTTTGTCCACCCCCTCAGAATGTTATAAAAAGTCTTTTGAATAAATGGAAGAGGCCATTGGGTTTTGATTCAGGTCCTCCCAAAGCTATCCTGTCTTTCTGTCTTTCTCCTCTTCACTATCTGTCTATCTACTATTTTCTTATCCCTCTCTCCTCCTCGTAAGAACCCTGGACAAGATGGGAGCTGGCCTCCCACAAGCGTGAAAGGGCCACTCAAGGGAACCAGAGTCAAAGAAACACAGCCTGCCCTTGACAGATTCATCATGAAAACCAATCAATCCTTGAGCAGAAAATCCAGCTAATCTCTGAGTTTGCCCAAACTCAGGGATTGAAATCTGACCAATTCTCACCCTGAAAATCTTCACCTTGGAAAAACTCTACCCCTAAGAAACCCTATATAATCCCCATACCTGTTCATTCCCTGTTATGTTTTCCAGGCCTGCAGAGGTAGCCACACTCCTGGATTT
>CABHPP010136991.1:21677-35210 GCA_902168425.1 Peromyscus attwateri | reverse complement strand
GTTCTCCATCTGTAGTTATCATCACCATCTACTGAGTACTTTCCTTGCTCCTGGTGTGTGGTAGGAGTTCACCAAAGGTTTGTTATTGAATCCTCTCAACATTTCCCAAGAGAGGTGTTCTAGCCTGCTTGAAGACACCATATATAGTAAAGCTAAAGCTGGGAGAGCTGAAGCCGCTTAGCTTTAGTTTAGTATGTAGAGGGGTAGAGAGCATTGAAAACCATGATGTCTGACTTTCAAGCATGCATTCACTGCTTATTCAATGAGAATCTGTTCATTTGTACAGCATTCTTTGAGCATCTCCATAGAGGGAGGCTGGGTGTGGTGGTTTGAACTAGAATGGCTCCCATAAGCTCATATATTTGAATGTGTGGTGGCCAGCTGGTGGAATTGTTTAGGGAGGATTAGGAGGTGTGACCTTGTTGGAGGAGGTGTATCACTCGGGGGTGGGCTCTGAGGCTTCAAAAGCCCACACCAGATCCAGACTCTCTTTCTCTCTGCCTGATGCTTGTGAATCAGGATGGAAGCTCTCAGCTATTGCTCCAGTTCCATTTCTTCCTGCCTGTTACCACGCTCCCTGCCATTACAACCGTGGACTAACTCTCTGAAACTGTAAGCAAGCCCTCAATTAAATGCTTTCTTTCATAACTTCCTTTGGTCATGGTGTCTCTTCACAGAAAGACATTGGTCAGTGCTGGGGACGCAGTGTGAAAGATGGTATGATATCTGCTCACAGGGGATCCATCTAGGAAGCAAACTCCTATCATGTGGGGGAGGGATAGAGGATAGGTACCATAAAGGGACCTGTGGAGGGCAGGATGGCACAGACACATCCAGAGGTTTTGCTGTCTTCTCCCTGTTTCTATGAAGAAGAGTGTAAAGGCCAGAGAGAGACTCTTACCATGACTTGGGCCTTCCATTTTTGGAGGAGATGGAAGCCAGACTTTGGAGATAGGCAGGTGGCTCACAGAGGGGGCAGACATTCTAGACAGTAAGCTTAGCCAGGTTAAAAGGGGTGGGAGTGGAGCTTCCTGGAAGATGGACGACTGCCTTCAGGTTTCAGCAGAGGGTATGCAGAGAACAGGGAAAGTGAAGACCAGTCTGAAGAAAGTGTGGGAGAGCACCTTAGGGAGGTCACAGCAAGTCAGGTAGAGCAGAGTCAGCAAGAACCAGGGCTCAGGACGTGGTGCTGTGGCATGGGAAGGCTGTATGAGTCTGTAGTGATTTTTATCCTCTCACAGAACAATTGTTCACGTCAGAGGAGAAAGCTGACAATTTAGAAATGGCTAGTAGGGTCACAAGAGGTCACCTTAAGAGGTGGGGATTTTGAGAGTTGTCTCCTGTTGCACCTTGGGACTCAGGTGTCCCATTTCCCTTCTCTTACTGGAGGCCGGGAACATGAATTGGTAAGGTGAGTCCTTTGTGAACCTCAAAGTCTGTGTGTCCTAGGGGGTGCCATTCATCAAGGAGATGCAGGAAGGGGAATTGTTCCTCAGACGGTTCTGTCAGGGCCAGGTTTCCCAGCAGTGCCTGGGAGAGGGTTCCACAGGGCGCTCTCTACAGCTGCACTGCAGCCGTGATGCCTTCCATTGCCAGTAGAGAGGTCATCAGCCATTGAATCCCCAGGGAGCACTGCAGGAGGGAGGCAGCTCCTCCAAGCTGCATTTGCTTCTCCATGATGAAATTGCAGTCTGCAGGGGAACATATGCATGTGTGGACTTCCAAATGAAGGCAGAAGGAAGCCACTGGGTTTAGGACACTCTCTTCCTTTCCTGAAAATTGACAATAACACCTACTCACCGGGCCCTGGTGAAGATTCAGTGCTCATGAACTCACTTTATAAACAGGAAAGCATTATGAAAGTGAGGTTTTTGTAACTTCCTTTTCTTCTTCTTTTTTTTTTTTCATTTTGGATTTTCAAGACAGGGTTTCTATGTGTAGCTCTGGCTGTCTTGGAACTCCCTCTGTAGAACAGGCTGGTCTTGAACTCACAGAGATTGCCTGCCTCTGCCTCTTGAGTGCTGGGATTTTAAAGGCATGTATCAGCATTGCCTGGCTCAAGATTTTTGCAACTTCTAATAGTTCTGATTTGCAGTTTTTGAAAAACACTGTGTGATCATTCAGGGGTGCTGGTTTTGGCTCTTCATAACTTTTTTTCAAAAAAAGATGATTTTATTTTAAATTATGTGTATATGCATGTCTGTGTGGAGGTATGTGCACCTGTGAGTGCAGATGTCCATAGAAGCCAGTAGAGGGTGCTGGATCTCCTAGGGCTGGAGTTCTAGGTGGCTGTGAGTCATCTGATATGGGTGCTAAACTCAGGCCCTGTGCAAGGGCCTGAGGTGCTCTTAACCCCCAGAGTCATTTTTCCAGCCCCATCATCATATTTTCTGATGGACTCTGGAAACCGCTTCTGTTTTTAAACTAAGGACTGATTTTTTCCCTTTAAATTTTTGCATCCAATACTTCTTACCTTACTGTTTTCCACTAAATTTTTTCCTATTTTTCCTTTACTGGTGATTAAAATCATCTCTTCAATGCTTCAGTCTCCTCTGTTTCTTTTGAATGTCTTCATCTTGGTCACCGGACCAAACTCCAACCCCTACCCAGTGAGTCTCTCCTCAAGAACAAATCATATTTCAGGAACTATCTCATATCCAAAGCAGTCAGAGCATTCCACCCCTGACTCCTCTGAACCTCTATTTCAGGAGGATCACCACAACTCCTCTGTGTCTTATCCAGGTAGGATTAGCTAAGGCTGTGAAGGGGATGTTTGCATGAAAGTTCAAATATGGTGGAGAGAGACCTTGGAGGGTAGGAGCTGAGGAAGTCACTGGCCATTTGTTGAGCACTTACTGGGTGCTGAACATTGTGCTGGGGTGTTTTATATTCACTTTTTCTCTTAACATTTGTTCCTGTTGTCATCTAAAACACCCTGACCAAAGCAACTTAACAGGGAAAGGGCTTATTCCACTCACAGCCCAAGGGCACAGTTTATCAGGAGCCTGAAGCATCTGCTCACGTCCACCCACACTCAAGAAACAGCACTAAATGCTTCCCAGTGCTCAGCCTGCTTTCTCCATTTTGTGCATTCTGGAATGCTGTGCCTTGGAAATAGTCCTGACTACGGTCAAGATGGGTCTTTCAACATCAATTAACACCATCAAGTATAACTCCCAACAGGCTGCCCAGAGGCCCATCTTCCAGGTGATTCTAGATTCCATCAAGTTTACCATTAACACTAACAACCACTGTGTCTCATTGGATTCTTCCAGCACTGTGAAAGAGGGAGATGAGGTTATCTCCATTTAAAAGACTGGAAAGCAGGCTGAGGTTGAAGCCACTTGGCCAAAATCTCCCGGTGGGAAAGTGGTGGTGAAGAGATGGTCTCCACCCACGGCTCTTGAGGAACATGTAGGTATAACTATAATCCTGTATAGCCTATCTTGCAGGGAATATTTTCCCCAACTTAATACCCTGTTCCCAGTGTCATATGGTTCCCTGTGCAGTACTTATGACACTCCTCTCCATCTGTTGGTGTTGTTATTTGTCTCCTCAGCTAGACCCCATCTTCCCACTCTTTGCCATACTGTACCTCTTGCTAAGGACTAGTATGGAGAGGGAGGCTGCAAGTGTTTGTAAACGAATGAATGATGGAGCTTAATGAGCGTAGGTGCTGCTCGGAGCCCTCACGTGGAATCCACGGGGAAGGAGAATGATGTACTTCTTACCAGCCACAAATTCCTCTCCCACCAGCAAAGCCTTGGGAAAAGAAAGGGATGGGGAAATGGGAAGAGTCAGAGCATTCATTTAGATTGGAAAAACAAGGCAGCAAGATTTATTATTTAATTTGAGAAAGACGTAGGAAAGAAGTTGCCTGCCATGTATTTCTTTCCAATTAATCCAGTGTTTCTCCAATTTTAGCTTTTCATATTTCATCTTAATGATCTCATATCTGAGATCCAGCTCTAATATGATTTACTTAATATTTTCCCTAAAAACATCCTGCCTTTCAAGACATGCGTGTATTTATTGTGAAAGGAACCTTTATAACACGCCGGTAAACATGAAGCCATTATCATTTGCTTTAAAATGTGGGTGGGATGAAAATAGGTGAGGCAATAACAGAAAAAGTAATTACACTTTGGACGATTACCATTTGGCCACTGAGGGACGAGTCAGGGCTGGTTTTGTTATCTAAGAAAGATAACTAAGAAGTGACACAACAGTGTATATGTGTGTGTGTGTGTGTGTGTGTGTGTGTGTGTGTGTGTGTGTGTGTGTATATGTGCACGAATGTGTACTTGGGAGAGATGACTCAGTGGCCAAAAGCTCTTGCTGCTCTTGCCTAGTACCTGAGTTCAGTTTCCTGCATCCACATCAGGCTATTCATAGTAACTAGGTTCTCACAGTACCAGATGCCCTCTCCTTGCCTCCAAAGGCATCTGCACACACATACACATATATACATGCACAGATACACGTGCATAAATAAGAATAACAAATCTTTACTAAGTGGCAGAGCGATGGGTTTGTGTGTGTGCACAAGTGTGTGGGTATTTGTGCATGTGTGCGCTCATGCATATGGAGGCCAGAGGACTTGGTTGTCATTCCTCTGGCACTGCTTATTTTGTATTTTGACACACGGTCTCTTATTGTCCTAGAAGTGGCCAAGTTATACCAGTCTGACTGACCAGCAAGCCTTAGGGATCTACCTGTCTCTGCCTCCCAAGCAGTAGGATTACAAATGCATGCTACCATGTCTGGATTTTTGAGGTGGATTCTGGGAATTGAACTCAGGTCCTTAAACTTGCAAGGCCAGCACTTTACCAGCTGAGCCATCTCCCAAGCCCCTTGTGTTAGACACACTCTACCACACTGAAGCTTTCTGCTTTACAGTTAGAGGCATTTGGAACCTGAGATCTCACTAAATGACGCACTACTCTGTAGTGTTATGTCTGAGACCTCCCTGAACACACGGACACTGTTAAGTCTGTGTTACATTGATTAGAAAGCACTCCGCCAGTGGATGTGGCCCTTGTCTCTCCTTCAGTGTGACATCTTAGACTAGTAAAAACCATCTTCCCCCTAAACACCCAGGATGCTTTTATTTCTTCCTGCCTTCCCTCCCAGCCTCATTCTCAGAGGGCTCACTGCCTGTGGTCAGGCCCTGATGCCTAAAGCCACCTCTGTTCCCAGACTTTGGGGGTTCAATCTGGCCATGCTGGAGACCCCTAAGGTGAGCATTGCCCAGGGGGAGCAGGTGAACTGAGCCCATGTGGGAACTCCTGCAAAGAAGAAAACCTACTTGAAGTCACCTTTTCAGCCCGGAACATTTTATTCTGGTGAAATCTTTTTCCTGCCCCAATTCACTCACTGCAAAAACTAACATAATTTATCTTGGATGCGGACATCAGCTTGGTGTTGGCATTTTTTTTTTTTTTTGGCTTGAGTAACAGCTAAGCCCAAATCACTTGAAGAAAAAGAGGAGAAAAAAACCCACATCACGTTGCCAACTTGCAATCTGGAAATAAAAATTAATGTGCACATTACCACAAAGGCCAAGAAGAGAGAGGCAGCAGAGGATGCCCCATCTGAGTTTCCTTCTCTCTGTGTGTGTTGCAGTCACAGACAGGTTTGGGTTTGCTTTAGGATCAGGAGACGTTAGGCTCTTGGGTGTTCCCCACTGGAAGGGAAGGCACTTGGAATGGGACAGGGGAGAGAGGGTAGGCCTGTGGTCCCTCACTGTTATCCCTATGATAACTCCGTCTGCAGGTCAGAAACACCTCCAAGGTCACACGCATTCTCTGAATAGCCGAGTAAGGGTTGGATGAAGCCACCCAGATGCTAATACTGCTATTTATGGCTGCTCTACAGGACTGGAAGTGTGGGGTTGACTCTGCGGCCTCTATTTCATACTCTCTCCACGTAGGACTGGCCACAGGGTCCCAGCAGACTAGGCCTCCTTCTGGACTCATTGTCTTGGGGGAATCAACCCATTCCATAGAAGGACATTAATGGAATTCTGTAGCAAAAAATGACCTCTTCTGGGGCTGGGCAGATGGCTCAGTTGATAAAAATACTTGTCACTTAAGCACGAGGACCCGAGTTCCCCACTGTTCATGTAAAAGCTGGCCTGGGCAGATAGCATGTGTCAATCAGAGCTGAGGAAGCAGAGACAGGGAGACCCTTGGTGGCTAGGCTTGCTGGCCAGGCCTCTGAGCTGATCCAGTGAGTTCCATGGACCAGTGAGACCTTGCCTCAGGAAACAAGGTAGAGAGTGATCAAATAGGACTCCTGATGCTCACCTCTGGCCTCCATGTGAACACACATATGCACCCCCAAAATCAAATCAAAACAAGAAATGGCCTCTATTTTTCTCCTTTTCACGTGACCTCTTTGGAAATCTCACCAAAGGCCCTTGGAGTGGAGGCCCCTGTCTCAACTTCTGTGGGAAGAGACCTTACAGTCATTTCTTCTATTTGTACAAATATAGACCAAGGTAAGATAATTATTCTTCCATCCTTAAAAACGTGTTCAGCCCTAAATGGACATCGATTTCAGCCGTTCAAGGCTCAGGAAAGATCACAGAAGGTGAAGGGCCGGGGGACAGAAAGACTTCAAGAGCAGAGGGTGAGATTAAGTGCTGTTGTAGAGCCCTGTCTCCTTGACACGGCACAGGTGCGGCATCCCTGAACTCACAGCAACGGTGGCCACCCAAGGCCTGCACAAGATCAAGCCCACCAACGTTCCATCACGGACAGGGAAGGAGTCCATAAGGCCCTGGCCCTAGAGCAGTGGTTCTCCACCTTCTAAGGCTGCCACTCTTTAATTCAGTTCCTCATGTTTTGGTGACCCCCCCAATCATAAAATTATTTTTGTTGCTCTTTCATAACTGTAATTTTGTTAGTTATGAATCATAATGTAAATGAATCACATTTGTGTTTTTCGATGGTCTTAGGCAATCCCCACGAAAAGGTCGCTTGACTCTGAGGGGTCATGACCTACAGGTTGAGAATATCTCCCCCAGAAGCTCTATCCCACACTTTCCTGCCTCCAGGGTTAAAACTATATATATATACATATATATATGTATGTATGTATTCCATGAGTGAGGAAGCTGTTCATTACAGAGCAGATAGAAAATTCCACAGTGATTTATTCAGGCCAAGCAGGGCTAAAGGCCTGTGTAGGTCAGGCCAGTAGTGCTCCCTCCCCAGGATGGACGAACAGCTTGGCCAAGACCCCAAGATATTGCAGACCCTTATTAAAGGCCGTGTGCAGATGGTGGCCTGCCTTCCCTACCTATGATGTATTTGTCCGCAGGGCTGGGAACGTGTCGGGACAGAAGCAGATGGCTGGGGTTTCCCAGGCTGCCTGTCCAGTGAGTAATGGTCTCCTGTCAGAAGCTGCTGGGTGCTATGAGGATGCTTCTGCTAAAGAGAGGCTAAAGCCAGGGCGTGTGTGTGTGTGTGTGTGTGTGTGTGTGTGTGTGTGTGTGTGTATTCTTTACAACTTCATACACATCTACAATATTCTTTGACCAAGAATTATTATTCTCTTATGCTTATTATTCTCTTTCCAGCCCACCAAATCTCCTCTTCTGCCCAAGCCTCCCTCCTACGTTCATGGCCTTTTTTTTGTGACCTACTGCATTTAACTAGGGGTTGCCTGCATGAGCATGGATGTGGGGTTATCTGCTTTAGTGGCAGCCGTGAACTAACACATGTACCAATGAGGAATACGACCTCCCTCGCTGCTACTGTCTGTGGATCATCTGAGGGGGCTGGGGCCTTGTGGACTCTTCCCCTGCCCTTGATGCCATGCTGGTGGGCTCAATCTTATGCTGGTCTTGGGTGGTCCCTGCAGCTACAAGCTCATGGACGCAACACCCATGGCATGTCTAGAAGTCAGTGTTTTGGAGTGGTACTTACTCCCACCACCCTGCTCTCACACTGTTTCGGGCCCCTCGTCCGTGATGTTCCCTGAGCCTTCAAGGGGTAGAAGAGATGTCCCGTTTAGGGCTGAGCACTAAACAATCACTTGTTCTCAGCACTTTGGCCGGGCACAGATCTCGGCACTGTCACTGACTACAAAGTGAAGCTTCTCCGGCTAAGGTTGACAGCAGCGCTAATCTACGGACATTAGTACAAACATTTAGAGCACGGCTTGGCATTATGTCCATAGCCTCCTCCTCCTCCCAGGGCCTGTGACCTCCCCAGTGGTGGGCTTTTGTGCAGGTTTACAATGTCAGACACGAATGGAGCAGAACTCGAATCCAAGCGGAAAGTGGTTGGTTCCCCCCAGAGCCATCATGCCACTGTTGTACCAGTGGGCACACCTTGCCAGGCACATTGTTATTGGGATTCACAGAGTACACAGTTAGGGGAGACTATTGTCAACTTTTCTCTCCCAGCAGCCTGAACACCGCCTTCGAGCACTTTGAAGTCTTGATAAAGATTTTCTTCCGTGTGGGCCTTTTCACCTCATTTTCCTCAGGAGGAACTGATGGTACCAATCCCTCCAGATCTTGCAGTCCCTGGGGAAGGAAAACACTCAGTAGGTCTTCAGTCTTTGCTGGAACTTTACCATTCATGTGCCTGGGTGGATGGGCACAGAGGCCACCTGTCTTCTGCCATGGGGAGGGGACAGGCAGCATTCTGCTCCTAGAGATCACCCACACCTCTTTTCTGGAGCCTGGTGGTTGGCCACTCTCTTATCTCTTCCTTGTCCCTGACTGTGGCCCCTCATCCCAGTTCTTGAGCACCAGCCATGCCATTTCAGGGACTGGTTGGTTGCCTCAAGCTGTCACCCCTGGAGTCCTGGGGTCGTTTCCTGGTGCATCGGTTCTGACAATTACAAGGCTGCTCTTTAGGATCCCATTCTTTTCACATTGAAGGGTGGTTATGAACCCTCTGCAAAAGCAGCCTGAGCTCTTAACTTCTGGGCTATCTCTCCAGCCTCTAAAGTACATGTTTTTGGAACCTATATATAAATATGGGGTGCTGATGTGGTCTGAGTATTTGCTCCAAATTCTCATGTTGAAGCTATTCTTTAACGTGGGCATATTAAAAGCTGTGGTATTCAGAGGTTAAGTCATGGGGGTTCTGGCCTCACTAATGGGGATTTGTGCCTTTACAAGGCTGCAGGGAGGGTGTGGGCCTTCCCCATGGAGGGACAGCCAGAAGACATCATCTTGGAGGCAGAAAAGTGGTCTCTTTAGACTCTGAGTCTATTGCTTTGACCTTGGCCTCCTTAACCCTCCAGAGATGTGAGGTGCATATTTCTGTTGTTTCTGAATGACGTGGACCCCGTCCATGGCATTTAGTTACAGCAGCTCAGAGGTGCTGAGACCGGTGAATGCCTTTGTGTTTTCATGAGTTGAACTGTCAGGCTGTCCCTGATCATGTTTGAGGGTAAATGTGGAAGAGGAAGAAAGCTAGGGCTTCAAGTCTGACCTGGGTTGGAATCCCGCCTTTATTTCTCAATGGCTGAAAGATTCTGAAACAAAGGTTTAACGTCAAGTCTCAGTTTCTCACTTGGGGAAAATGCTTAGATTATGTCAGTTAAGGCCCCCCTCATTCCTATTTTTCCGCCTTCCTCTTCTCCTTTTCCTTGTCCTTACCTCTCATGTTGCTGTCTGGGAGAAGGGGCCTTCTGGGGCTGTAGACCAGCCCCACATGGGTATAGCTGGTTGCTAAGTCTGGCACAGTGTCCAGGAGCTGGTCCCATAGGGGAACAGCCATAGCACTGCTGAAGGAATTTCAAAGAACAGAAGGGTCCCCAGAGGCTCTGTAGGTAGCTTGTGAGAGTCTCGTTCTGTACTTGTTGTTGAACTCTCCCAGCTTTATGTGGATGACCTTATGAATAGCTTAGTACCACTCTCCTGGACCTGCCCTCTACATACACCTAAGCAGACTGCTCACCCGAGTAGTCACTTCCCCACCGTTAACCATTACACCTGTGTATCCTGATCTAGCTCTTCCTTCTTAGAGATAACAGGGCAAGAGAATGGAAGTGGGGCTGGGGTGCTGGCTCAACTGGTAAAGTGCTTACCTTTCAAGCACAAGGACCTGAGTTCGACACCCCCAGAATCCATGTAAAGAAGCCAGGTGTAGGGTAATGCACTTGTAATTTGTGCAGGGGAGGCAGAGACAGACAGATCTCTGGGGCTCCCTGGTCAGCCAGCTCAGCCTCATCAGTGAGCTTGACTTGAGGACCATAAGAGATCCTTGTCTCAAAAAACAAAGTGCAGAGAGGCTGGAGAGATGGCTTAGCAGTTAAGAGCACTTGCTGCTTTGCCAGAAGACCTGGGATTGATTCCCAGAACCCACTTGACAGCTCACAACTGTCTGTAAGTCCAGTTCCAGAGGACCCAACACCCTCTTCTGGCCTCTAGGAGACACCAGGCACACACATGGTGCACAAACATATATACAGACAAAGTATACATACATATAAAATAAGACAAAATAAAATAATTGAAACAAAAAGAAAAGGAGCAGAGCATCTGAGGAATGAGAGCTGAGATTAATCTCTGGTAACTGCATGTATGCATGTACACATTTGCACTTGTATATGCACACACACACAGAGTTGAGATTGATCTCTGCTATCCACATGCATGTGTGCACACACGTGCACTAGTACACACACACACACATACACACAGACACACAGATACACACACACACACACACACACACACACACACACACACACACATACACGTATGAAAAAGAATCTAATTGGCTTCTCCAAGGTCAAGCAGTGGCTGGGATACACTCCAAACTGAGCTCTCTCCCCACGCAGGAAGTGAGGTTGAAAGTCTCAGGACAGGTAAGTATTCCTTATGAGGAAAAGGAATTTGTTTCCTAGGGAGGTTGATTTTCTTTAGATTGTTTTGACTATTTACTCCACAAGAGCTCCCTTCTGGATCTTGTTTATGTAGCATCCTGCAGATTGGCTGTTTCTTATCATCCTTTTACAATCGATGAAACAGATTAAACACACACACACACACACACTCACACACACACACACACTCATACACACACACACATACACACACACACACACACACACACACACACTCACACACACACACACACACACACCCAGTTTCCTTCAGAGCCCATGGCTTGCCTTCTCTCCCTCTTCCAGGGCCCCTCCCATGGGTGAGGTTTTAAACATGATGAATTACTGTGGTCAGCCGCAGCAGCGGGCTGTGCCCAGGGGAGCGGGCCCTTGGCTCCTTGATCAGCCTGGATCTCTCCAGCAGGCTGGCTAGCCTGCTGCATTTGCAGACACTGTTGCTGCTGCTGTGGCCACTGCCGCTGCATTCCCTCTATTCCAACAGAGACATCACAAATCACAAAGAGGACATGCCCAGTCTCTGGCCTGGCAGGGCAGAGAGGAGAGGTAGGTGTCATGGCCAGCTGGCTAAAATGCTTCTGGTCATCTTGGGGTTGGATCCCCTTCCCTGGACCTGCCAGGCATTGCAGTGTCTCTTACAGGACAAACTCAAGTGGATCTTGTGGCGTGGATGTCCCCAGGGTGCTAGATACTCTGACTCAGAGTGCTGCTCTGCTGTCATTTATTCTTATCTACGAGCATTTGCAGAATGAGACATTTACATTGTGTGCTATGCAGTATCTAGAATTCGGAGGACAAGCTCCCGATGTCTGGGTTTGCATTCTAGTAGAGCTGCAATCCTCTGGGATAGACATCACCAGACAGCGCATTAATCCAAATAGCAAATGCTTCATACGTCTGGTGGGCTTCAGGTATCGGCTGATCAGGGTTCCAGGCCACTGGCCAATGAGCTCTGGACATGGAAGGTGGGGAAATCTTTGCAGGGTCTGAAGGTTAGGGAGTAACATTTGTTCATTGCCCGCTTGGTGTGGGAAACAGTCTTCCCCTGTGAAGGAGACCTGAGTATGGCCCCACTTTGTAGACCAGCCACAGGCATAGAGAACCCAAGGGCTCCCCAAGGCTGCTAAGGGGCAAGGCTAGCAGTGAGCCCCAGGTGTTCTTGACTGTAGCTCCTAATGGCTTAGTGGTTCTGGTGAGTTTCAGCTGGAACTGTGGGACAGGCTAGGCCAAGGAAGACAGATTCATTCAGGTTGAACATCATTGTCAAAGGTCTGGACTTAGTGTTTCAAGCCTCCCTCCTGTCTTCAAGTTAAAAGAAAGGAGAACCTACATAATGCAGCTCTCCCTGGGCCCTCTAGACTGCCCCAGCTGTTCAAAAAAGGGCTCTGGCCTCTCTACCATTAAACAGACTCCTAAGGAGGAATAAAAAGGGATTCTGCTTCTCAGGGCTTTTTTCTCCATCTGCCATTTGTGGCTCAGGCAGCCTGTCTCCTCCAGTGACTAGCTGCGTGGTTCAGGTGAACGACTTGACTCTCAGTTTCCTTGTACATGGGGATGATAACAGTAGTCACATTTGAGAATGGTGAGAGGAATAAATTAAGATAGTAGTATGTAGGTGGTCCCTTGAGTGGATCAAGTTCTCAGAAGAATTAGCGTTGCTTTTTAATACGTGAGTGCATGCAAGGGTGCATCTGTGTGCAGGTGCACACGCATGCGTCTGCCTATGCATGGGGAGGCCAGAGGTCAGTCTCAGGTGTTACTTCTCAGGCACCACCTACTTTCTTTTTAAAGACAGTTATCTCTCACTGGCCTGGAATTTGCCACATAGGCCAGGCTGACTGGCTCCAAAGCTCCACAGATCCTTCTGTCTCTGCCTTTCCAATGCTGGGATTACAGGCTCACACTGCCATGCTTGGCCTTTTTATGTGGGTTTTGGGGATTGAACTCAGGCCCTTATGTGTGCAGGGCAGGCACTTGATTGACACAGACATCTTCCTGGTTTTCCATGCATATTTTACTTAAATATGTAACCATAGTTCAACGTTGCTAGGTTTGTTTAATTATTACTGTGTACATTATATTTTGTTTATCAGACCTTCTAGAAAGCCTGGGATATGACACAGAGAGGCTGATGAAAGGCTGGCATACTAACATGGGCACGGCTTCAAACTTGCTATCCCTCTGCCTCAGCCACTCTAGTTCTGGGAATGTAGGTGTTTACCACCACAGTCAGTTTAGATTTTTTTTTTTGAGTTGTATTGGACATGTAACACCAAGTTGTCCTAACATCTTTGTCATTGGCCTGTTCCCATAGTAACTGGGTTATCCATCAACCTTCCACTTAATGGGTAGATCATCTTGTCAGATTCATGTTTTCAAATCCGTCTCTCCCCTCCCTCTCGCTGCATGAGCAAACACACCACAGTTCCCGTGTAAAGGTCAGAGGAAAACTTTAGGTATTGGTCCTCATCTCCCACCTCGTTTGGAGACAGGGTCTCTGTTGTTTTTACGCAGTGAGCTTCCAGGGATTCTCTTGTCTCCACCTACCATCTCACTGCAGGACTGCTAGGTATAGATGCATGCCATCATGCTTGACTTTACGTAGGCTCTGCAGAATCTGGACTTGGGTCTTTTTCCTTCCCTCCCTCCCTCCCTCCC
>CABHPP010136991.1:0-21577 GCA_902168425.1 Peromyscus attwateri | reverse complement strand
TCTCTCTCTCTCTCTCTCTCTCTCTCTCTCTCTCTCTCTCTCTCCTTTCTTTTTGAGGAAGGGTTTATCTACGTATGTAGCCCCAACTGTCCTGGAACTAGCTCTGTAAGACCAGGCTGGCCTCAAACCCAGAGATCCACCTGCCTCTGGCACCTGTGTGCTGGGATTAAAGGTGTGCACCACCACCGCTGGACTTAGGTCTTCATACCTGCATGACTTTGTCTACTGAGCCATCACCCCAGCCCAATTGTCTAATTCTTCTGTTCCTTCTTAAAAAAAAAATCAACTCTCTTTCTTTCTCTCCACCCTTGTCTCCTCCCCCCTCAATGTTTTAAAATAGCACCAAGACCCTTCAATATGGACACGTGTGGAGGTTCCCAAATTTAGTTGCTATAACAGTTTGGAGCTGGACTGACAGCGTGAAAATCAATGGAGATCTTTATAAAAATATAGATTCCAGGGTTCCACTCCTGTGAATTCTGATTTAAGAGGTCTGCAGAAAAATATCAGGAAGCTTCTCCTTTTTAAATGGAGTTGCTAAGCGCAGCCAGTTCAAGGAGAAAGTGTCTTTCAAGCCATTGCCACTTAATGGGGCAAGAGATGAGGTTCGTACTGCTGTCTGTCCTTTCCGGGTGGGATGGCAGCCTGGGAAGAGCAGGGCCGAGAGAAGCACAGATGAGCCGGGGATGTTCATGCAGTTGAGCCCTCTTCTCACCACCCTCACTTGGAGTTAGAACTGAGTTCTTGCTGGTCCTGGTCTCCCCCATTGCCTGCGCTCCCAGAGCTTCATACTGTCACCTCTCTGCTCCCTTTGCGGCAATTCCCAGTGCAATCTAACTAAAGTGATTTGTGGGGGCTCCAGCCCCAGAACAGAACATTTCCACGGATTTTGCTCAGCATGCATCATTCAGTTCCCACTGCCCAGGAGGCTGGGTTAGCTGGCAGAGCCGGTGGTATGGACAAGCTTTCTAGGTAGGGTCTGCGAGGACCTCAGTTTCCCCAGACTCTAGAGTCACCTGACTAAACTTTAGTCCAGCTTGTTAGACAGCAGCTCTAGAGATCCCAGTGACAGATTTCAGGTCACATGGGCTGGAAACCCAGAGTGAGCATTTTAAACAGTTCTCAGGAGATTTTGCTGTCAGAAGCCCTGGGACTGTGACTGGAGAGACACTGTGACAGGCCCTGTAAATACTGTGGAGACTGGAGGGTCAAGAGCATCAGGACACTGGGCTGGCAAGATGGCTTGGTGATTAAACACACTGGCTGCCCTTCCAGAAGACCTGGATTCAATTCCCAGCACCTATGGGGACACAATCTGATTCCAGTTACAGGAGATCTGATTCCCTCTGTAGGCAGAACTCCACTACACATGAAATAATAAAATTAATAATTATTATAGCTGGGCGTAGTGGTATACACCTTTAATCCTAGCGCTTAGGAGGCAGAGGCAGGTGGATCTCTGTGAGTTTGAGGCCAGCCTGTTCTACATAGAGAGTTCCAGAACAGCCAGGGCTACATGGAGTGCCCCCACAAAGAAAATAAATAAAGACAAAAGCATCAGCATAGGCTCTGTCTCTGTCTCTGTGAATATGGAGGTTAGATGGCTCAGGTCCTAAGGTGATTCTATCAGGACCCTGAGAACATTCTTTGAAAGCTTTATTTCTTCTTGGGCAGAACAAGGGGCTGGGAGCAGACCTCAGATTTAAGATTGTAGATTCAGACTATGTTTGTAATCTCTTTTTTTTTTTTAAAGATTTATTTATTTATTTATTTATTTATTTATTTGTTATGTATACAGAAGAGGGTGCCAGATCTCATTACAGATGGTTGTGAGCCACCATGTGGGTGCTGGGAATTGAACTCAGGACCTCTGGAAGAGCAGTCGGTGCTCTTAACCTCTGAGCCATCTCTCCAGCCCCTTGTTTGTAATCTCAATATTTAAATGAATCATATGGGGAGGGTTCTCAGGTAGAAAAGGTGGGTGCCAGGTTGCCTCACTAACATCCCTGCTTGTGTCTCTAACCAGGCTTGGGGACTCCTGCCTCCTACATTCTACCTACCACCCTAGACTTCTATACAAGCATTAAAACTGTAAAAATTACACCATTGTTTATTTTGTGGGAGGGGCACAGGTGTGGTGTGCATTTGGAGGTCAGGGTCTCTCCTTCAACCATGTGGATCCTGGGAATTGAACCCAGGTTGTCAGGCTTGGCAGCAGGCACCTTTACTTCCTGAGCTATCTCACTGACCCCTTGTAGAACCATTTTGAAAACCACTGGACTTGGTGGTAATAGAGAGTCTCTGCACTCTAAGATTCAGTGATTCTGAGTTTGAGACCTACACCTTGGGAGCCCCTTTCAAAGAACAGAGACTGAGAATTCTCTCAGGCATTTCATCCCCACCCCCAGAAGCGCTAATTATCAATGCCTGTCTGCTGGTGATGGGTAGTGAGGTGGGTGTACATGGCTATGTGAGTCCTATGACATTTTATCTTTTAAATACTTAAAAATGTTTTTATTTCAAGTGTTTTGGTTGACTGCCTATTTTTGCAGCATAAATTAAAGTTGCATACAATTAAAAACACTTATTTTTATGTGTATGTGTGTTTTGCCTCTATGTATGTATGTGCAGTGTGTGTGTAGCACCTGAGAAGGTCAAAAGAGGGCATTGGAACCCTTGGAGCGGGGGTTACAGATAGTTGTGGGCTGCCATGTGGGTGCTAGAATAGAACCTGGGGTCTCTGGAAGAGCAGCCAGTGCTCTTAGCTGCTGAACTGTCTCTCCAGCCCCCCTTTTCATAATTTTGTTATTATCTATTCATAGCGTGTGCCATTTTTATTACTGTAGATAATGTTCTTTGATTATATCTGTCCTCATTAACACATCCTTTTTTATCACTCTAACAATCTTCCTCACTCCAACTATCCCCTTTCTGCTTTCACATCACTATTTTTCTGGATCTGCTGAAAGACTTTTAAATCTGAAAGTTTAGTAAGGTATATCAACATACATCAATAATGAGCTTGCAGAGAAAGGATCTGGAAAAATTAAGCTGCTTCCAGTAGCCCCGCCCCCCAAAGAATAAAACACTCAGAAATACACATAAACTAAAAAAAGGAGAAGGCTTCTACAGTGGAAGCTATAAAACATCGAGGAGAGAAATCGAAGAAGACACTAAAGATGGAGGGAACCCCCATGTTTGTGGATTGGCACAATTAATATGGCTCAGTGACAATATTACTGAAAATGATTTTGAGTCAGTTCAACCCTCATTAAAATTACAAATGACATTCTTGACAAAAATGGAAAATATAACTCTAAATTCACAGAAAAACACGAAGTCCCCAAGTAGACAAAACAATCCTGAGTAAAGAGAGCAGTGCTGGAGGAACCTCAGTATCTGATCTGCTGTTATTCTACAGAGACATGGTAACAAAAGGGGAAAGTCCCTCCCTCGTCCTTGCTGGAGTGTTGACTGGCTTGATCTTGTATAGGCAACCATGGGTGCTGTGAGGGCAACAGTCACGAAATGTCCCCAAGACTCAAGAGTTTCACAACACTCTTCTACATTTTCTGGCTTGTCAATTCTTTCTGTCCCTCCTCTGGGATCTTTGTTGGGAGACTTCTAATGGATGTACCAGTCTCATGGCTTGTTACCAGTACTTTTAGGATGTTTTGAGTTCTTCTTGGTTCAGTTTTGATGGGTCACGTATGTTGTGAAATTTACCTCTTTCTTCTGGAAACAAATTTCAAAGTTATTGACGTATAAGGTTTTAAAATATTGACTAATAATTCTCTGTATTTCAGTGACATCTGTTGGAATATCCCCCTTTCATCTTCAAGTCTAGCTATTTGCTTCTTTTCTCTTTTGGTCAGTTTGACTAAGGGTTTGTCACTACCATTCATCATTTCAAAGGTTCAGCTCATTGTTTCATTGATCCTTTGTAGTGTCATTTTGTACTCCAATTCTCTACTTTCAGTCCTGGTATTTGTAATTTTTTTCTTTCTTTTTGTTTTGAATTGGGCTTGATTTTGTTTTTCTAAGGTCTTAAAATGCATCATTAGGTTATTTATTTGAAATCCTCTCTGATGTAGGTACTCATAGCTATAAAAATTCACTTAGAATTATTTTTGCTATCCCTCACAAAGTCTGCTGTTCCTGTTTTCGATTGATGCTAGAAAAC
Organism: Peromyscus attwateri; assembly: GCA_902168425.1. Lineage (NCBI taxonomy): Eukaryota > Metazoa > Chordata > Mammalia > Rodentia > Cricetidae > Peromyscus > Peromyscus attwateri. The sequence continues at coordinate 17,394 of CABHPP010136991.1, read as the reverse complement.
TTAACTTCATCTTTGATTTCTTTAATAGTCTATGGATGATTTAATATTGTATTGCTTAATCCCTATGTGTTTGTGTAGCTTCTCTTGCTGCTGATTTCTAGTTTTATTCTGTAATGATCTGAGGAAATGCAAAAGATTGTCTTATTTTCCCTATTTATTAAAACTTACCTTGTGTTATAAGTGTGATATATTTTATGAACTGTTGAAAAATGCATTCAGTTTTTGAGTAAAATATTCACTCCATCTGTGTTAAGTCCATCTAATCTGTAATGTAGATGAATTTGATGTTTCTTTGTTGATTCCTCTCCCTCCTTTGACTTGTCAGTTGTTGAGATGGCATACTGGAATCACTTAGGGCTACTATTATCTTGGGAATCTGTTCCTTTATCTTCCTAGTATTTGTAGTTTACATTTGGGCAGAATGACATTTGTTGCATATGTGTTGTTGTGTGTCCCTTAACATGTGTAGTGCTCATCTTTGTCTCTCTTCATTCATTTTGACTTGAAGTCTGATTTGTCATGCATGAATACAACTGCTGTATTTGGATTCAATTTTCACAGAATACCATTCTTCACATTCTCACTTGTGGTTTATGCGTCTTTCCTGGTAAGATGTGTTTCTGGCAAGCGGCAAAGAACTGGTTTAAAGAATTTGATTTTTAATTATGTGTATATGTGTGTTTGTGCATATATGTGTATACATGTGTGTGGGTGCTCATGGAGACCAGAAGGGGGGTGTTGGATTCTCTGGAACTGGTATTAAAGGCATTTGTGAACCACCCTATGTGGGTTCTGGGAACTGAACTCTGGTCCTCTGGAAGAGCAGTAAATATTCTTAACCCCTAAGTTATCTCCCCAGCCCCTTGATTTTGTTTTTTAAATCCACTCAGCCAACCTGCATCTTTAATTGAATAATTAAGGTTATTATACTCAAGGCTCCACTTCAAAGGTGTGTACTACTTCCTGATAGTTCGTTATTTTTGTAATGTTGATCCTTTCCTTATTGTCATTTTAGTAGCATTTCCTCTTTCCTGTGCGCTTTTGCTTATTTGCCTTTAAAAAAAATTTTTGATACAAGGTCTCATGTAGCTCAGGCTGGCCTCACACTTGCTGTGTTGGAGACTAGTCCTGAACTCCTGATCTTACTGCCTCCACTTCCACAGTGCATGTATTGCATGTTCCTCTGTGCCAAGCATCTTCTGTGCTTGTGGTGTGTGTAGTATTTATCTTCTCTTCTCTGTCCAGCATTCATCCAAGGATCCTCTGCCATGCTGGCTTAGTGGGCATGATTCTTTTGGTTTATACTCATCCTGGAAGGCCTTTATTTTTCCATTGGTTCTGAAGGACAATTACCTGAGTATCGTCATTTAGTTTGGTGATGATTTTAGCTTAGATTCTGAAATATTTTACTGCAGAGTCTCCTGTTCTTCGGTGTTTCCGTTGTCTCCAACCTGCTTCTGTAAAGTCCCCAGCACTTCTCCCTTGCAGCCTTTGTTATTCTTTCTCTGTTCCATCCTCTTAGCATTTGAAGTAGCATTTGGTCAGTGTTTCTTTTCTGGTAAGTCTGTTTGGAGTTCTAAATGCTTTCTGTATCTGGATGTTTATAATTTTCTCCCCAAATCTGGGGTACATTCTGCTGTTATTTCCCTGGATATGTCTTATGTACTTTTCCCCGGACCCTTAATACATGTTTTGATCATGTCCCACAAGTGTTGTGTATTCTTTCCTTCATGTTTTTTTTTTAAGGTTTTACTTTTACATTCAATTATAGGTATATGTTTGTGTCTACGCATGTGAGTACAGGTACCTGTGAAGGTCAGAAAAAGGTGTTAGATCCTCTGAAGTTGGAGTCATAGGCATTGTGGATTGCCTGACATGGGTGCTAGGACCCACACTTAAGTCCTCAGGAAGAGCAGACATGCTGTTGACTACTGAGCCCTCTCTGTAGCCTATGTCTTTGGGTCTGCTGCATCTTCTACTGCATCAGGCCTGTCAGTGTGTCCTGAGAGTTTCTCTTGGTGAGACCATGCTGAATGTTTTATGTGACTTATTGAATTTACATTTCTGAGATTTCCGTCAGACTCATTGTCAAGATCTCTGTTTCTTTATTGATTGCATTCAAATCCTGCCTTGTCTTCTTTAATTTGTTCAGTTATTTTTCTTTATTTCCTTGGAATTAATTGATTTTTTGACCATTCTTTTGAGTTCCCCATGTTGCATTGCATCTACTTCAATGACTGAGGGAGTTTGTTGCCAGAGAATTATGAATGTTTTGATCAGCCGTGCTGCCTTTTAAAATATTTCCTCTGTTTCTGTGTTGAGATTGGTGCTTCTGTGGGGGCATCCATCTTTTATGTCTTATGTGAGAGCCTTTTTGGGGACCAGTGTTCCCTTGACAAAGTTTTCTGGACTACACACTGCTTTGAAGCAGTGATTGTCTTTCCAAAAAGATCTTTGTTGTGTAGCTACCCCATGACTTTCTTGTTTGTTATTCTATTTTGACAGTGTGTATTTCCAGGAGCTGGAGAGTCCTAGATTTTGTGTGAATCTTCCACAGGTGTAACACTTCCAGCAGATAGGGCAGCTGTGACGTAGATAGTGGTATTTCTGTCTATTGCTCTAGTCATTGACAAAGGACATGGAATTAACATGGAAACTGTTTTGTGGCAGCCCATTGTAGGTATAGGGGTCACAGTGCTTGTTTTCTCCCTGCTGTAGCTGTAGGGGTAGAAGCTCAGGAGTGTGTTTTTAGACCCCTCCTAGCGATGACTGATTGGACCCTGATTGTCAGCTGGGCATTTTTATCTTCTCTGTTTTTTGAGTTGAAGCATTCACTGCAGTTTGAACAGGAGTGAGCTGACTGTAAGTCTGGCTAAGTGTAGCTCAACCGCAGAACATCTACACCAAGCACTTGAGTTTTGTGGAGAAAGGAGAAAACACCTGCCAGTAACAGTGCCAAATATCAAGCCAGGCACAGAAATTAAGTAAAAAGTAACATCAGCCAGTGATATATTTGAACTTAACCAGTACAAGATTGGTCAGAACAAAATTAACATAAACCTAAAAGCTTTCAAAAGTTAAAAAAAATAGTAAAAGAGAAGAGAGATAGTAAATAAGTTAGAATATTGAATAGTTAAGAGGAAGACAAGAGGTGGTGGTGAGTGGAGTGCGAATGAATAATGAAAAGGAAAAAAAGATCCCAGGAAAACCAAAGAAGAAAGAAAATACATGTATATAAACCATTTGGCAAATGTAAAGGAAAGTCTTAAAAAGAGAAAAAAGAAGGGGACTGGAGGGATGGCTCAATGGTGAGAGCACTTGCTGCTCTTGCAGAGGACCAGAGTTCAGTTCTCAGCACCCATGCCAGATGACAGCTCACAGCTATCTGTAACTCCAGCTACAAAGATCTGATGCCCTCTTCTGGCCTCAGCAGGCACTGCACTCACATGCACATACTAACGTGCAGACACAAACACATAAATAAAAATAAAAAGGTAAACCTAAAAAAAAAAAAAAAGAAAGAAAAAACAAATGTTCTTGGGGGCATTTGTGAGGGCAAGTGTGTACCTTCTTATCCCTTCCCGGTTTCCCTTCTTTCTGTTTTTGGGGGTTAAGGAAAGGTGACAGTGATGCATTCCCTTTGTGTTTGTTACTCACCTGTGGGTCAGTGCGAATGTTCTGGGGCCAGGGCTGGTTGGAAAAGCTTCATTTCTCTGCTCATACACAATCAAAATTCTTTTGACTGGAGTTTATTTCAGACAGATTAGCTTCATGAACTCAAGATTCTCTGGCATGAGCTCAACTCTGTGTCAGGATCCCTGGGGCCCTGGTGATGCTCACTGAGAGACCCTGGGTGCATGCTTTTCTGGTAGAGGGGATACAAGCATTGCCCTGCCCAAGACTGTGGCTCTGTGAGGTCAGGTCTCTACTTTCACCTGTGCAATACTCTCTCTTCAGTCATCTACCTAAGCTGTCAGGCTTCTTTTCTTTTTCCTTCCTTCCTTCCTTCCTCCCTCCCTCCCTCCCTCCCTCCCTCCCTCCCTCCCTCCCTCTTCCTTCCTCTCCCTTTCTTTCTTTCTTTCTTTCTTTCTTCCTTCCTTCCTTCCTTCCTTTCTTTCTTTCTTTCTTTCGATGGAGTTGCATGTAGCTCAGGTTGGCCTCAAACTCATTCCACTGCAGAGGATGACCTTGAACTATCCATCCTTCTGCCTCTACTTCTTGAATGCTGGGAATCCAGGCTTTCATTGCCACACACTGTTTATTTGGTGTTAACCATGGAGTCTGAGCTTTGTGCATGCCAGGCAAGCATGCTACCAAGCAAGCCACAGGGCCAGCCTGAGCTGCCTGGAAAGGGAAAACAAGCTGTGTTCAGCTGTGTCTCTGACTTGGATCCCCCTGCATATTCTCTAAGGAGATGCTTCAGTGGCATTGTGTTGGAGGTACCCGGACCAGTGTAGGTGTGGCTGGGGCAGTGCCTAAGTATTTTCTGTGACTTCTGGGAGAAGGAAAAGAATTTCCAAAGTAGCCAGCTTGCAGGGGTAACCTTCTCAAGATGGCTCCCTCTTGCATACTTCCCCAGAGCTCTTCTCACACACCAGCTTGCAAAGTATGTTTCCTTTTTGGTTCTGCATCTCACTCTATGCTCATTCTGCCAATCATGGTGGCCCCTCTCTTCGGTCACTCTTCTCCTCCGCCTTGCTGCTGGCGGGGAGTGGGTTCCCCACTGGTGATTTCTCTAGAACCAGACTCTCTGGGTCCCTCTAAGTTTCTGTCTGCCCACTCTTAAAGTCCCCATGTTCTCTCAGTCACCACCTCCCAAGCAACTGTTTTTAGCCCATTCTGATCCCACACAGAGGAGAAGCTATAAAGGCCATGTGCTTCTGTTGATGCAAAAACATAACCTTTACCTTGAAGGGAATAATTATTCTGGATCCAAATATGATCTTTGATTAGCCCAAATTCTATGTCCCCACTCAGACAGTTTCATGAAGTTGTTTTATTTTAAATAGTAACAGAACAAAGAAAGTCATAAATCAAGACACTTTTCAAATACACCAGTGGAAATATCAGAAGCGGCTACAACCCAGCAGCGGAAACTCCACTATAAGCCTTAGCTGTCATCTACAGTAGTCTTAGCCCTTTAATTGGTAGAAATTAGGGTTTGTTAAGTTAATACATTCCAAAATATTTTTAAAAATCTGCTGGTCACAGGATGTGAGGTCCAACTTCATTTGTTAGTCACAGGATGTTAGGTCTGTCACAGATGTGGACAAGGAATGGCTGTTTAATAGACTAGTGGTAGCTCATGATAAATTGTAACTAGGCTCTGGAACTGCAACATTTCAGCCTCTCCATGTCACCAGAGTTCTGATCCATCAATCAGCTTTTGCAGACACAGCTTCTTTCCAGCGATTCTCATTCATACCTCCAAGCTTGCTGTCTCAAGACCTGTCCTCCCATGCTGCTCAGCGTGGCAGGCATGGGCAGCTACAGAGTTCTGTATCCTAAGACTCCTGGAACCAGCTCTTTACAGCTTCAAGGAGACAGCTGCATAGGTCAGGGTGGAGTAGAGAGTCAGTGCTGTGAGCAAAGAGGATTACTTTCACTGTTATATTGATACAGCTGAACAGTGGATTTGATTTATTTGTCATTCATAAAAAGTGTGTGTGTGTGTGTGTGTGTGTGTGTTTGTATTTTATATGGCATGAGCATGTAGTTTTCTTAAATTATAGGCTCTTGTAATCCCAGCACTGTGGAAGTGGAGAGAGGCAAATCCCCAGGGCTCACAGACCAGCTAGAGTCACAAACCTAGCCTGTTTGGCCAGCTCTAGGTTCAAGAGGAAATATTCAAAAAATAAGGTGGATAGTGTGTGAGGAACAACACCTGAGGTTGACATCTGTATTCTGCACGTTTGTACACACACATGCATGTCCTCCCCATATGCACACACATACACACAGGAAGTATGTATATTATATTCACATATGCGTACATGATACACATTGACTATATGGCTATGAGATACACTGTTTATGTTTCCTCTTGACCATCAGGCCTGTCACTCTGTGTCATTACATATCCTTCCCAGGGCTGTGTAGGGTTGTCTGGGTGTCGGATGACTCCATTGGTTCCTGGGCTTGGTCACAAGATTCTAGCATTGATAGGGCAGGCACCTAGAATGGATCTGCCAGGTATCCCCACTTCCTAAGGAACGTAGGCTTTCAGGTCCCAGGCAAGCTTTCAGGGCCAAGTGGGACCTTCCGGCAAGAAGGAGTTGCTGGCTTCTTTGATGGGGACTTCCAGGCCAAGACATGTCTACATCGCCTTTGTCCCAGCAGCATTAGGTGTAACTGGTGCTTTGGAGGTCAAAGCAGAAAAGACCATGGACTGGTAAAAGCTTCAGGAATGAGTTGGTTGGATTGGGTTGTCCTAAAGCTGAGGCTGGGACTGGGCTCAGCTGTGACTTGATATGACCCCAGAGCAGCTTCTGGGAAGAGGAACCGCAGTGGATATAGCTGTAGATGGAGTGCACAGGAGGGGAGGACTGTAGCCCCACTTTAAGCTCTGAAGAACCTGGACTGACCTTGGCAGTGGTTTCACCTGTTGGCCAGAAGGTTTCTCAGGCACTGTGCCAGACCGTCAGAGGGTGTAGCTTTGCTGGCTCCCATTTGGCGTCCTCTGTTAGGACATAAAATTAGAAGCTCCCAAAGGAGGGATGATGGGCTTGAGGCATTGTTCCACCATCCCACAGCCTGTAGTGCCTTTCTAATGGGGGAAAGAGGTGATAGCTGGGACTCTGGGACATGATCATTGTGCAGCTCTTTGAAGGAACTTGGCAATCCAATGAATGCGTGTCAGTTTGTCCAAGTGTCAGGGCTCTGTGGAACATGTTTTGAGAGTTTCCTGTGTGGAATTTGAGTATATACAGGGAAAAGAAAGCACCCTAGCAGACTGTGCTAGAAACAGGATGTTCTGAGTCCTGCATTATAGATAGCTGGTCTCTGCCTTCACTTTGCTTTGAGGTTATGCACTGTGCCATTTCTCTAGGCTCCAGTTTCCTTACTTGTACAACGGAGTCTTTGATGGCTGCTCCTGATTTCTGGAAGCTTAGAGGAGAGCAGGGAGACACTAATGGCAACCTGCTTTGTCGGATACTCTCTACGGGCTCGTGCAGCTCTGTCTTTTCCCAGTGTCAGGGGCTGTGTACAGCGTTATGACCTAGGTGTGTCACCCCACCTCATTCGAAAACAGATGGGGTGAGCAAAGTCAGACTCAAGGGCTTTGAGTCCAGAGTGCAGCAGCTGGGGTTCAGGCAGTGGGTCCAGAGCGCAGCAGGGGGGTTAGGCAGTCTGTCCAGAGAGAAACAGCTGGGCCTTAGACTAAGGGTCCAGAGAGTAGCAGCTTACCTGGAGTCTCAGTATGGGTCATCAAATTCCCTGCCTCCTAACCTGTGGCTCATTGCACTCTACTGCTTGTTCTGAGTGTCCATTGGATGGTACGTTTTATAAAATGGGACAGTCACAGGCCAGGTGAATTCAGCGTTCCTGCTAAGCCACCCGTCTGAAAGATCACCATCTCCCTATGCTCCCATCTCAGGCACTTTCATCATGAGGGAAAGGGCAGAGAGATGTCTGGTTTTCATTTGGCCTTCCTGTTGCCTCTCATCATGGGCTGTGGCTCTTGCATGCTCCCATTTTCTATAGATTTTAGTTAGGGTGGTGCTACTGATGATTTTAGTTAGCATACAAATTTATGAGTCTCATTATGATATCATCATACAGGTATGTCATCGTACGTTTTTCATATTTGTTCCCTATTACTTCCTCCCTCTAGACTTCTTCCTTACCTCAAATAGTCTTCTTCCTGCTTTCATGCCATGTGCCCCCAACTCACCCACTCTCATTCACCCCCCTTATATCCGCCCCCACCTGTCCACACCACACAACCCCCCCCCCACATACCCACACAGCCCCACTCACCCACACGGTTAAATCTAGATTCAGTGTTTGAGGTTAATGTGCCGTGCTTTGTTTTTCTCCCTCTCCATTATGCTCTCTTGTTTCTCATTCACTTTAAAACACTTATTTTCACCCTCAGATGGGTGGCTTAGCAGGAACATTAAATTTGCCTGGCCTATGGCCTGTGACTGCCACCTTTTATAAAATGCACCATCTAATGGCCACTCAGAACGAGCAGTAGAGCGCAATGAGCCACAGGCTGGGAGGCAGGGAGTCTGATGATGCATACTGAGACTCCAGCCCTGCTTCTGCTCTCTGGATTTTCTATTTTCATTCTTGTTTGTTTTTAAGTTTAGGAAAAAAAATTGTGTGCGTGCATGTGTGTGTGTGCGCGTGTGTGTGCGTGTGTGTGCGTGCATGTGTACGTGTGTGTGCGTGTGCACATGTGTGCGTGTGCGTGTGTGTGTGTGTAGTACCTATGGAGCCCAGAAGAGGGTATCAGATTCCCTGCAGTTGAAATTCCAGGCGATTGTGAGCTATACGACATGGGTGCTGAGAACCAAATATGGGTCTTCTGTAAGAGCAGCAAGTGCTCTTAACTGCTGAGCTATCTTTCCAGCACCCCTTTCTTTTTTCATACAATATATAGATTTACATATATCAGTGTATTATATCTCTATATATCATACCTATATATGACCTATCTGCTTGTCTATCTATCTGTATCTACATATATCATGTACATATATGCTGAAATCTAGACTTCACTCATGAGAGAAAGCATGCAGTATTTGTCTTTCTGTCTGGTTTATTTTGCTTAACATAATCTCAAGTTCCATCCATTTTCCTGAAAATAGCAAAATTTAATTCTTCATGGCTGAGTAAAACTCCACCGTGCATATACATTTTCTTTATCTTCTCATCTGTTGATGGGCATCTGGTCTGGTTCCCTATCCTTTAAAAAATATTTATTTATTTATTTTACATCCTGACTGCAGTTTCCCCTCTCCCTTCCTCCCAGTCTCTCCCTCAACCTCCCCTCTGCCCTCCCATCTACTCCTCCTCCATCTCTACTCAGAAAAGGGCAGGCCTCCCATGGAGATCAACAAAACATGGCATATCAAGTTGCAATAAAACTAAGCATCTCCCCTTGTATTAAGGCTGGGCAAGGCAACCCGGTATGAGGAATATTATCCCAAATGCCAGCAAAAGAGTCAGAGACAGCCCCTGCTCCCACTGTTAGGAGTTCCACAAGAAGACCAAGCTGCACAATTGACACATACATGCAGAGGCCCTAGATCAGTCCTATACAGGCTCCCTGGCTGTCAGTGCAGGCTCTGTGAGCACCTATGGACTTCTTACTGAAAGTAATCTACAGATTCACACAATCCCCATCAAAATACCCAAACAATTCTTTACAGACCTTGAAAGAACAATATTCAACTTCATATGGAAAAACAAAACAAAACAAAACAAAACAAAAAAACCAGATAGCTAAAACAATCCTGTACAATAAAAGAACTTCTGGAGGTATCACAGTCCCTGATTTCAAGCTCTACTACAGAGCTATAGTATTAAAAATCTCATAGTATTGACATAAAAGCAGACATGCTGATCAATGGAATTGAATTGAAGACCCAAACATAAATCCACACACTTATGGACACCTGATTTTCAACAAAGAAGCCAAAACCTTGCAAGGGAAGAAAAAAAGCATCTTCAACAAATGGTGCTGGTCTAACTGGATGTTGTCATGTAGAAGAATGCAAATAGATCCACATCTATCACATTGCACAGAACTCAAGTCCAAGTGGATCAAAGACCTCAGCATGAACCCAGATCACCAAATCTGATAGAGGAGAGAGTGGGGGATAGCCTTGACCGCACTGGTGCAAGAGAATAGAAAACACCAACAGCGCAGACACTGAGATCGATTAATAGATGGGACCTCATGAAACTGAAAAGCGTCTGGTAGGCAAAGGCATCACCAATAGGACCAGAGGGCAGCCTACAGAATGATTTCTTGTCTTGTTGGCTATGATCAGTGCTGTGATGACCCTGGATGGGCAGATAGTGAGGTGCTCCTTGTCTCTCCTGTTCCAGGACTCCGGGATGCCTGTGATAGTCAGCCAAGGAAGTGCATAAGCAGAGAGGCCTCAGCTGCCCATGAGAATAACACAAGAAAGCCTCGAGTTTGGTGGCCATTGTGGTGTTGTGGGAAAAAAAAATGCTAGCTTAGAGCTCTCAGAGCTGAACTTGAATGCACCCTTGGCACTTACAGAAGAGAGAGTGTCAAGGTACTTGTGACACCTTGGGCAGGCCATCAGACTCCCCAGTGCCTCAGTTTCCTCATCTGGGAACGAATAACAACCAAAACTTACAGGATTGTTACAGGGTTCGGATATTTAGCTTGCCTGGTGTGTATGTTAGGGTTGGTGGTCAAAATGGCATTAAAAAAATATTAATGTGAAAACATTTTTATAAAACTAGGGCCAAGGTCTTAGGGGGTGTTGATCATTTCATGTTAGTGATGGCCTGTTCTTTGTTCTCTACTTTGAACCTGTTCACTTCAGTGCATTCTGATGACGTAATCCCAAAACATGTGGCCAATGGGAATGTTTTTCATTGTTTCTTCCTCATTAATTTAACTCCTCTCCTGGAATTGATGACCATTTTTTTTTTCTTTTTTGTTGCTAAGCAGAAGCACCTGACTGTTCCTTCCCCCACTCACTCCAGCCACCAATCTGAATGATATTCCTTTGGTATTGGGTGAGAGGGTGGGGTCTGGTGATGGTGTGAGTCCTGCTTGAGAGTCCGTCTTCCTTGTGTTCTTCAGCAACCTTTTCTTAGTTTCCTGATTTAGTGCCAACTCCTCCTCACCTAGATCAGACAAAGACTTAAAACAGGGGAGGAGGGTGATAGAATTTCAGAGCCAGAGGGACTCTCACTGGCCTGGGATTTATAGGCAGGAATTTGTTCTTGGGAGTCCTGAGTCCCAGGGGGTTTAAGAGCATCTGAAAACTGGAATGTGTCTCCTCTCACTGCCCCAGCTGCTTGTAGTGTTCAATGGTTGCAGCAGGCTGCCTCTTGTCCCCCACTGTCTAGCTTGAGCTGGACAAATGTTCAACTTCAGTGAAGCTCAGACCTCTAAGTTGCCTGTGTAATGATAATTCTTGTTTCCTCACACATGCTTGAGGAAGCAGAGTGTATTATACAAGAAGCAATAGCTAAGTAGCTCACACCTAGTATGTACAGAAAAAGTTGAAGGTTGTTACCGTAGAAAGTGTTCGTTTTCTGGTGTCGGGGATGGACCCTAGGGCCTTGCATGCTCTGAGGAAGTGCTCTGCCACTGAGCAGCCACCCCAGTGCATTGATGAGAGTTTTATTTCTCGGAGCACATCTCCATGCCAGGCACGCACTGAGCCCTGCAGCCCTGTGGGGTTGAGAGCATCATATATAACATTTATTTCCCCATTCCTGTCTTATTTGCTCTCTCCCCAGCCTCACATATTTCCTACAGGAATTAACACTGAAAACTTTGAAACAGAACATTCTGTGCTATTTCGGAAAGCAGAGACAACTCTGGGTTGGATACATGCACAGCATGAGGTGGGGCTTGGAAACCTAGAGGAGTCAAGGAGAGCAGGATGGGTTCCTGTGGACCACAGGGAGGGTTTTGATGAATTGTATCTCACATCAGTGTTTTTGGTGTTCTCCAGGGGATGTGTGATGATGTAGATGTATGAAGATGTTTTGGGTTGTTACAGCTGGGAGGATGGGTGAGGCTGCCACTGGCATTGGAAGGTAGAGACCAGACATGCTGCTACACACTGTAAAGTGTGCAGGGTACTCCACAGAGTTGGTGCACGACATCACAGGTGCTTCCTGTTTTGGCTTCACACCTGCCCTGTAGTTTGGTCTCTGGTCTTCATAACAGTGTGGAGGAAGAGGAAGGCAGCTGATATTTCATTGTGCAATGGGACCTGTTCTGTGGCCACCTTTGTACTGGAAAGGCATGTTTCATCTGCTTGGTAAGTTGGGACTCTTGAGCCATTCTGTGGAGGACTGTAAGCTTACCAGGGGAGAAAGTCTGGGTAATGGGCACTTTTAGCCATAACACTGCAGTGACTTAACCTTTCTCTGCCTTGGTTCTCCTGTCCATCCAGGGATAATGATAGAAATCTCTCTCACTGGGTTCCCACAAGGCCAGAGGAACAGGGCTGAGGAGCTTAGAGCAGGGTTAGCATGGGGAGACTGCCACACAATCCCATCCATTGTTAGGGGCAGAACAAACTTGCTGTGTATGCACGATTCATCTTGTCTTTTATTCAAACTCTATAGGCTGTTTAGTTATGTAGGCAAGTAGTACTGGCTACATTTTTAGGGCAGAAAGTCATGCTTCAAGATGGAGGACAGAGAAATGAGCCCATGTTAGTCTGGTGGTGAGTGTTGATGGAGAGGTCTGTCCTGTTCTTCAGCTGGCATCCCTGACTGACTCTGCAAAGTCCTCAGCTCCTCTAGCTCCTGTCTTCACTGCATTTCTATATCACTCAGTTTGTCCCAAGCTTGTTTTTTTGCTATCAGGTGATCAAGGACACTTTTGTCTTTTTTGACGTGGACAAGAACTTTTGGGAAAAGATGTGGAGTCACTGAGACCGAAGGTTCACACTTAAGCACATCACATGGGACAGTTTGTCTCCCGTGGTTGTTTCTGGTGCAGGTATTATGTATGTGTGCATGTATGTGTGTGTGTACATGAGGAAGGCAGAGGGCAACCTCAGATGACATTTCTTAGGAACCTGTCCACCTGTCTACCTTGTTTTTGAGACAGGGTCTCTCATCAGCTTGGTTTTGCCCAGTAGACCAGGCTGGCTGGCCATCAAGCCCCCCGGATCTGCCTGTCACTGACTCCCCAATGCTGGGATTACAAGTATGCAATGTCATGCCTGGCTATTTTTGGTGTGTGTGGGTTCTGGGGATAGAATTCTGGTCCTCATGAGTGCAAGACATACACTTCACTGACTAAACTCTCTCCCCAGCCTGTGTGTGTGTGTGTTTGTGTGTGTGTGTGTGTGTGTGTGTGTGTGTGTGTTTTCTGTTGTGTTTATTGTCTGGTTTCAGCAAAGCTATGATGAATTCTGTTACTACCTTTCCTTTGGACCAGGGATGAGACGTGGCTGGGGGTGGGGGAGAAACAAATGCCAGGTTTCTCAGAACATCAGCATTGGAGTGACACGTGAAAATGGTTGAGTCTTGATCCCATCCAGAACTTGGTTCTTTCAGGATAATTTCCAATGAAATGTTGGATCCGGCTTCACAGAGACCTTCCTGCCTGAGGGCCACAGGTGCTGTGGGACATCCATTCTCAGCCAGTTTCTTTTCTCTCCTTTGGGCACGGTGTTTCTGCCCTTCATTCCCTACCTGCTCCGTGGTTTCTGTGTCCATCAGGCCTTTTCTACCCACACGTATGCTTCCTTCATGACGTAATTTCCGGATCTCATCACCTACGGTCTCCAGCCTCAGCTTATCCTAATTTACTCAGTTAAAATGTGTTATCAAGTGTCTTCCGTGTGCTGGGCATTGTGGGTACTGGGATCGAGTGTTGAGGAGACCTGGAGATAAGGTGAACTCAGCTCCATCACTTACCACTGCGCAACATCTGGCAAACTGTTTAGACCATTCTGGTTGCATGGGGTGGGTGGGAGGAGGTTTCTGCATTACTGGGGTTATTAGTAGCTAATAAATACATGGCAGGCACTTAGACCCAACCCAGCACTGTACCTTGTTAGCACTGAGGAAATTGTGAGCAGGTGTCACCCCAGCAACGGGATGACAGTGCTCAGGTGGCTGCTGTGGAAGTTTGGAGTCGTGAAAATTTAAGGAAGTAACATTGGAGGAGATGTGCAAGGTGACTGGGAGCTGGCCGTGTGACACTGAATATGGAAGAGAGTAGTCAAGGCACAGGGAACAGCATTGGCTTTCGGTAGGGGAGGCACTTAGCTAGGGATGGACCATGGAGCCAGAATAGTCAGCAGGCTGGTAGAGTGTAAGACTTCATAGGTTGTGTGAAGGAGACTTGGGTTGTCTGAGAGCAATGACCAGGCACTGAAAGGCTTCAGGTGAGACCATAACAGGGATTGTTGTTTAAGACCAGTGTGGCTGACCCTTATGACATCATTGTCCCTTATACTTTTGTTGGTGCAGGAGATTGAACCCAGGACCTTACGGGTGAGAAGCATCCACCTTTTCCACCAAGCTGTACCCTCAGCCCCAGCCCCTCTCTTAACTTTTCCATTTCCAGCGCCTTCCTCACCAGCATCACCTGGGATCACTCTGGCTCTTTATGCAGCTTTAAAAACCCAACAGTTCCTGTCCACATTCTCATCCCACGAGGCACCGCTTCCACCTACTGATCTTCAAGCCCCCCAAGGAATTACACAATAAGAGCTTAAAGTATTATCCCACACAGAAGAATGAAAATCTTTTAGGCCGGAAAGCGTTTGATTACAAGAGCACACAGACCACGGTCGCACAATGCCAGGCATAATAACATGTTGGGTGGGGCAGCTCAGGGCAGCTCAGGGGAGGGAGCTCTTCAAGCAGGGAAAGGGGCAGTCGAGACATCCCAAGGCAATCCTAGGGGCCTGCTCTCCAGCTGCAGCCTTTTAAGGCACAGGCTGCAGCAAGACCCTTGAGCCAAGTAGGGTCTCTGCACTGACTGACCCCTCTTCCTCCCCAGAGGCTCCTGCCCGAGGGCTAGCATCTCTGCCTCTGTCCACAGACTGAAATAACAGGGTGAGAGTTGCCAGACGGGGAGTGACCTGCTGACATCAGAGTGACAGATCAAATAATTTATTTTCTTCTAAATCCGGATTATGCTGTGTAGCTCCCGGGAACTATTTTCGTGTCCATCAGTCTTATTCTCATTGTGTGTGTGTGTGTGTGTGTGTGTGTGTGTGTGTGTGTGTACTTCCATGCTCACATTTCTTTGCATGTGTGATGAGGGTATGTATGTACACACACACACACACACACACACACACACACACACATACACACACTCACCACTCCCAAAACACATTCACAGGACACCTCATCAGTAAAAGCATGCTCACCCTTATATTCAGTTTACTTGTGTACCCTCACACATGACTTTTCCAGCTTTGTTGAGGTTTGACCCACCAGGTGGTATGGATTTGGGGTACATATGTAAATATACACACCTATTCACACATCATGAGATGACAGCAACTCTAAGACTAGCTGGTACGCCATCCTCTTGTACAGGGTCTCTCTTCCATGATGAGAATACTCACGCGCTGCCCTCTGAGCAAAGCTCAAGGACACTGCACAGTGCTCAGAAGTGCAGTGTGTGAGAATCTGTTTGGAAGCTCCTGTTTCCATGACTGAAGCTTCCTGTCCTTTACCATCTTCTCCCTACACAGCCCCCACCCCCAGGTCCCCACAGTCACACTTCTACCCTCTGCTCATATATTTGTCATTCTCTGCCTTACTTATTTCACAATAAGACATCTGTGCTCAACCATGTTGTCACACATGGAGGAGTTTTCTTTACTTAGGGATGAATACTATCTCATTCTGCACACTCTCTCTCACACACACATGTGCACACACACATATATTATTTTTTTAATTTTAAAATTTATTTAAATATCATTTTTCATTTATTTTACATACCAACCACAGTTTTCCCCTCCCTCCTCCTCTCCCAGCTTCCTATCTACCTCCTCCCCATCCACTCCTCCTTAGTCTCCATTCAGAAAGGGCAGTTCTCCCATGGGCTTGAACAAAGCATGGCACATCAATTTGAGGCAGGACCAAGCTCCTCCCTTGCATCAAGGCTGAGCAAAGTAATCTATCGTGAGGAACAGGTTCCCAAAAGCCAGCTAAGCACCAGAGACTGGTCCTGATCTCACGGTTAGGAGCCTTACAAAGAGACCAAACTACACAAATGCAGAGGGCCTAGGTTGGTCCCATGCAGGTTCCCTAACTGTTGGTTCAGAGTCCATGAGCTCCCATGAGCTCAGGTCAGGTGTCTCTGTGGGTTCATCCATCATGACCCCCGTGGCTTGTACAATCAATCCCTCCTCCCTTTCTTCAGCAAAACTCCCAGAGCTCAGCCCAGTGCTTGGCTGTGGATCTCTACATCTGCTTCCATCAGTTACTGGATAGAGTATCATTCATGGCAATTAGGGTAGTCACCAATCTGATTATAGTAGACGGCCAGTTCAGACACCCTCTCCATTATTGCTAGGAGTCTTAGCTGGGGTCATCCTTGTGGTTTCCCTGGCGCCAGATTTTTCCCTAACCCTGAAATACACCCCACATCAAGACGTCTCTTTCATTACTCTCCCCCTCCATTCTGCCCCCAACCAACCTCCCGCACCCAGCCTGCCCAACTCTCCATCTGCCCTACCCCACCTGCTGTGAACACAGGGATGAAAACATTGCTTTGAGAACCTACTTTAATTTTGTGAATAAACACACCCAGAAGTCGGTGGGTGGATTCCATGGTAGTTCTACTTCTAATTGTTTGAGAATGTCTATGTTGCCATCTGTAATGGTTGTGCACTTTCCATTCCTGCTAGCAGAGTGTGAACCTCAACACTACTTGCTGTGGTGTCTCTCTCCTTCTGACAACAGTCACCCTAACGGGAGTCTGTCCACTTCACTCAGTATGGCCCTGGTACTGGCATCCTTTTGGGTCGGAGAGGCATTTTCTCCCCCTCTGCTTTCCCTTGGGTCTTAGTTAACTTCTAAGAAGGTGTTGGGACTTTCTGCTCAGAGTGGTGTTGGTACATCAGCAGCAGCGTGGGCTGTCAGAAGGGCAGATGTTCATCAGACTGTGATTAAAATCCGGTCAAGTTGACAATGAAAATTCACCATCACAAATGAGTGAAGAAGCTTTCTCAAGAAGAGTATGTGATCATTTGTTCATTCATTCATTAATGTGGAAATATTCCTAGCCACCTACAAGGTACCAGGCAGTGTGCTGGATCTTGGAAACACACAGAGTTCAGTGTAGCAGGGAGAGAGATAGGCACATGACCTGTGGGGTACAGTGGGGAGCCCTTTTCAGTTACTCTGAAACAAAAAGAAGGGTGCCATTACCTGGTTCCTGAGATGGTTTGCTAACAACCACCTGGGGCTCTGGGATCACTGACACCCTAAACTATAGGGACTTTTCTCAAGTGGAATCTTTGGCTCAAAAGAGAAGACCATGGAAATCTTAATTTGGATCTTTTTCTTGAATTTTGTGGGTAAATTTCTCAGGCATGGACATTGATTTTTAAAGAATAAATCTTCATGATTTAACTTTAAACAGTTTCCTCTACTTCAATTTGATGGGACAGAGCCCAATCCATAACCCTCACTAAGGGTCAGATGGAGGACGCATCCAAATATGAAGATGAA
>CABHPP010136990.1:7971-24214 GCA_902168425.1 Peromyscus attwateri | reverse complement strand
AGAGAGAGAGAGAGAGAGAGAGAGAGAGAGAGAGAGAGAGAGAGCGCTAGAGTTAGAATTAACCCTTTCCTCCGCTGGGCAGATTGTAAGATTTTTCAACAGCCCTAATAAGGACACAGCTACATCAAGGTAAGGTGACAGCTGATAAGCCAGTGTGTGTGCTCTCTGGCTTGTCCTGGCCTCAGTGGCCTCAGCTTTGCTCATCCTGAGTCACTTAGAGTTGTAAAGTGACCTTGGCATGTTTGACACCCCTCAGGTTTCTATATTAGTACACCTCCATCAGGATTCAGCAAGAGTCTCAGGAGAAAGCCACTGCACCCAGCTGCTGGTGATGTCAGGACTCCCCACCCTTCAGAGCTTTCTGTTTCTACTACATGGCTCCCAGACACTGTCCCACATCCCAGGAGTCTTTATCTTCCTCAGAAAGCTTTGGGAAACTCTACCCACTCTGCCTTCTAGACAGCTGTTTAGCCTCCCAAGTCCCATAGTTTCCTTCTTCTACATGGGTCCACAGGTGGCATCTGGTTGAGAGTCTAGGTAACTTTGGACCTGGGGTTCTGTCACATTATAGAAGGGACATTTCAGATCCAGCACAAATCTCAGTCTCTGGGCTGGGGCAAGTGCCACCAGATGATTACATTGGAAGTGTGCCTGCAATGTGCACTAACCTCAGAAAGTAAATATGTGGAAATATGCTGAGATCTTGGGTGATGTAATCTTCTTATAGATAAATCACAAAGCAATAGACACATGAAAAGCCTAAATAATTTTGAAACATCCAAAAGTATAACTTTTATGTTACATTAAAAAATGAACTTGCTGGGCGGTGATGGCACAAGCTTTTAATCCCAGCACTCGGGAGGCAGAGGCAGGCGGATCTTTGTGAGTTCGAGGCCAGCCTGGTCTCCAAAGCGAGTTCCAGGAAAGGCGCAAAGCTACACAGAGAAACCCTGTCTCGAAAAACCAAAAAGAAGAAGAAGGAGGAGGAGGAGGAGGAGGAGGAGGAGGAGGAGGAGGAGGAGGAGAAGAAGAAGAAGAAGAAGAAGAAGAAGAAGAAGAAGAAGAAGAAGAAAAGAAAAGAAAAAATGAACTTAAGTAAAGAAACATTTTAATAATAATTGGCATGGCACTGATTCCCAGCATATGTAAAGAGATCTCATCAATCAAAAACTAATAGAAACACACATAGAAAATTGGGAAGGGCTATAATAAACTGACAGAAAAGGAAATGTACATGGGCAGTTGTGAACAGACACCCAACCTCACAAGTTCAAAAAAAGGCAAATTTTTGAAATGAGAAAATATTTTTTAAATCTGCAAATTAGTCAAATCACCAGCCAGCCAAACAAAGCCAAGCTTGCTAATACCAAGTTGACACATGATATAGTTTCCTTTGTTTGCTTGGTCCTTCTCCTTGAGGAAGGATGGCAGGGAGCCATCTCCTGCTCTTTCTGTCACATTTGCCTCAGACACTACAAGCACAGGGGTGGGGCAGGGCCAGGCAACAGCTTCATTGAAAGCTGGGTCTATTTCACAAGGAAAAAAATTATGCAGAAGGAATATTAGAACTAGAGTCATCCCCTTCAATTGTGCAAGATAGAACACCTAATACTTAACATTGACAAAAGAGTCTCCCTGTGGCCTGGTTTTTCATCCTTTGCCCACCTGCCTGCAGGGCACCACTTCCCCAAGTCTCCCAATTGCACAGATCCCAGCACCCATGGTGAGTCCTCCTTTTCTTTGCTCTCTGCCCCCAACATGCTGAGTCCTCTTCTGGCCCCTGGTTTGGACTCAGCCAAATAGGTGCTGCCTAGCCTCAGCAGCACAGTTTGGAGTGGTGGGTCAAGTCTGTTGGCCCAGGAGCAGCCTGGCCTCCCCATTTGCATTTCCTCATGTTGAGATCTGGGAGCCAGCTGAGATCAATCCACTGATACTGCTCTGAGGATAAGACCTCCTGCTCCAGGTTAAGATGGTCTACAACAAAACCAATGGACAATACTTTTTCCATCAGCACAGGGCACACCTGCCCTTGTGAATGATGACCTCTGCATTGTCATACTGGAGCCTTGATTTCCTCCTTGCTCTGGTGAGAGGGGTCCAAGGTGGACAGAGCTGGACTCATTCTGTGTGGCTGGAGGAAGACCCTGGGTTGAGTGTATTTACCCCAGCCATTCCTTCTTCCCTAGGTCTTAACAGACATTGAGGGTGTCTCTAGAACAGTCATGACATTTTCCATTTTCCAATGAGTTAGAAAACCCAGGGCTGATGTGAGTAGCAGTCCAGTCATCCTTGTTCCACATCTAGTATCCTCCTATGAGTGAGTACATACCATGTTTGTCTTTCTGAGTCTGGGTTACCTCACTCAGGATGATTTTTTCTAGATCCATTCATTTGCCTGCAAACCTCATGATGTCATTGTTTTTCTCTGCTGAGTAGTATTCCATTGTGTATATGTACCTGCTACTCACATCACCAGGGAGGCTCCTGGAAAACAGGACCCCAAGAAAGACAGGAGGATTGCCCAATGATGGAGAAATGGATGAGATCTTCATGAACAGCCTGGACATAAGTGGGGGAAATGAAGGGCCAGGGTCGAGGGAAAGAGAGCTTGGGGGAGCAGGAGACCCCAGCTGGATCAAGAACAGAGAGGGAGAACAAGGAATAGGAGACCATGATAAATGAAGACCACATGAGAATGGGAAGAAGCAAAGTGCTAGAGAGGCCCACAGAAATCCACAAAGATACCCCCACAATAGACTGCTGGCAATGGTCGAGAGACAGCCCGAACTGACCCACTCTGCTGATGGGATGGCCAGACACCCTAATTGTCGTGCTAGAAACCCCATCCAATGACTGAGGGATCTGGAAGCAGAGATCCACGGTTAGGCCCCAGGTGGAGCTCCAGGAGTCCAATTAGTGAGAAAGAGGAGGGTCTATATGAGCGAGAATTGTTGAGACCAAGGTTGGATAAAGCACAGGGACAAATAGCCAAATGAATGGAAACACATGAACTATGAACCAATGGCTGAGGGGCCCCCAACTGGATCAGGCCCTCTGAATGGATGAGACAGTTGATTGGCTTGATCTGTTTGGGAGGCATCCAGGCAGTGGGACCGGGTCCTGTGCTCATTGCATGAGTTGGCTGTTTGAAACCTGGGGCTTATGCAGGGTCGCTTGGCTCTGCCTGGGAGGAGGGGACTGGCCCTGCCTGGACTGAGTCTACCAGGTTGATCTCAGTCCTCAGGGGAGGCTTTGCCCTGGAGGAGGTGGGAATGGGGGGTGGGCTGGGTGGAAGGGGAGGGGGGCGGGAGGGGGGAGAACAAGGGAATCCGTGGCTGATATGTAGAACTGAATGGTATTGAAAAAGAAAAGAAAAGAAAGGAAAAGAAAAGAAAAGAAAACCCAGGGCTTCAGTGTCCAGCCTAAGACAGGGGCTCCTGCCTCCCCTTCCATCATTAACTCTCCTGTATCCTTTCATCCAGACTTCTGTTAAAGCACTGTTTTCCTCTAGAGCTGTACAACCCTGAACATACCCCAGCTCAACTGATCTGCAAAGCTAAGCAGCCTGGGCCTGCTTAGTACTTGGATGGGAAGCATCCCAGTAGGAGGTGGGTTTCTATTACCTGGATAGCACCCCAGGCTGTGTATGTTTGTGCTGGACTGGCATCTGGAAGGCAGTGACCCTACCACCCAAGTACTTAAGAGCATAAAAGTTTGCTGTCCATTGCAAAGACTGAGTCCAGCGCTTAGTTCAGGCATTTGCTCCATGACCTTGATCTCATAACTTGACTTTCTGAGCTTCCTGCTTCTCACTTGTAACACACACATGTTGCCTGCCTTGGTGGGCTTATGTTCAGATGTGCACCAACATTTGAGAGCTATTGTTCCTGTACCCTTGACCCAAGAGTGCTCCTTCTGTATCAGTGGTCCTCAACCTGCCTAATGCTGCACCCCTCATGTTGTGGTGACCCCCAACCATAAAATTATTTTCATTGCTACTTCATAACTGTAATTTTACCACTGTTATGAATTGTAACATAAATATCTGATATACAGGATATCTGATATGCAACCCCTGTGAAAAAGTCATTCGACCCTCCCCACCAAGGGGTCTCGACCTACAGGCTGAGAACCAGTGTTCTATATCAATGGAGGAAGAAGCTTCTAGAAGGATGCACATGGACTCTTAAGAGAGAATTGCTACCAGTCAGATTAGTCAAGCCAATGCTGACAGTCAGGAGAGTGACAGATATCACAGCCAGATCACCCTCATGCCCAGGAATGGTGACACCTGCAAAGCCAGCCCTGGTACATCAGTGACAATATTGTAAGGGTTCAAGACTATGTAGTCCAGGCTGTCCTGGAACTCACTCTAGGCTAGACTGGCCTTGAACTCAGAGATCCACCTGCCTCTGCCTCCTGAATGCTGGGATTTAAAGGTGCATGCCATTATGCAGCTCAAGAGGCAATTTATTAAGTGTGGGACAAAGACTACCTCTGTGTCCCCAAAAGCAAACTGGTGTCAGAAGCACTGAAAGGACCCAGTAAACACTGGTTGGAATGAGATATCCTTTAGTTAAACTGTTTCCAGGCTCTAATTCATTCCAGCCAAGTCCACCGTGAGCCCAGAGCTGTGCTAGATAGAGAATCCATTCAGAGGCTCCCTTCTTGCCAAAACCTCATTGTTTTATGATATTAGAAGTGTTTACAGCCAGTGCTGTGATATCAGTGATCATTGTGGAAGAAGAGGTCAGAGGGAGTCAAAGAGACAAAGTATCTCTTAACACAGATGCTCCCATTGTCTCTCCAATTATCTTATCCTCTTTTATATGATTGCTAGTGATCCCAGAGCTAAAGAAGCAGATACATTCAGATCTGGAGCACACTCACTACCCAGCCAACATAGCTTGTGTGCGTGTGTGTGTGTGTGTGTGTGTGTGTGTGTGTGTGAGACCAATGGAGAAGGCTAGTCCCCCATCCCCCACTCAGGTTCCAGTGTTACCCCAGGCTAAAGAAAGCTGAGCCAGAGTGGAAGGAGAATTCTCAGGGCTGGGGCTGATCACTCTTGTCTCTCTCCTTCCCCATCCTCAGTTCAATGGCATAGAGGACATGTTACTTGAAAAGATGGAGTCAGAAGGATATCATCCGTGACATGGAGAGCACACCAGGGCTCCTTCAGGAAGAAGGAGTGCCATTTTCTGTGAAATCCATGACAACCCCTCCCCAGCAGCTGCCTTCAGAGATGTCCAGGGTGGGACAGCCTTCCCACAAGTGTCCATGTCACTTCCTTTACCACTTTTGGAGTTCCAACTACAACCTTGTTCACAGGGCCCACAGGTCACCATTGTTCACAATCAGTCATCTATCAAGAATGGGCTGATGGGCCATCTCACCAGCTCAGCCTGGGAGCCAGGGATGATATGTTGAAGCACTAGATGACTTGTACAGAGGCAAGTTGCTCCATCTTTTCTCACCCACCTCTCACTGTGTTGGTGTTTGCCCTGGTATAAGATATGAGGCTCAGCATCAGGAGCCAACTGAGCAGCCCCCCAGCAGCCCCGCTGCCTGGCCCTCCTCTGTGTCTCTGACCCTGCCTTCTCATCTTTCCCCAGGTCCTGCAGCTCCTGTCCCCCTTGTCTCCCCCAGGCCCACAGGAGAGAAGTTTGTACTTATATTCACTTTGCTGGTCCCTTCTTTCTTCTCCACACTGGGCTCCAGGAAGAATCACTAGCCAGAGGATGCCGCTGCCCATGCTCTGTATTCCTCTCACCTACCTTGGCTGTCCCTCAGCTCTACTGCCTCCTGGGCAAGTGGCACCTGAGAAGAGCCTGGTTCTTACCATCTCCTCTCTGTGCCCAGTGGTCACTGAGCCCCTGAGCTTCTCAGCTGACTAACTTCTCAGCCTTTCTCATTGACCCTCAGTGCAACCAATGTCTGCCTTTTGAACTTGCCCATCCCTCATTGGTCCCTCAGCTACACATGTGCCATGAGAGGCAAGACCTAGTCACTTGACTCTGGTCAGGCCCCAGATCTGCCATCTTACAAGGTGCTGTGCCTGTACCCACTGACTTGTGAAGCCCCACTTACCCGACAAACTTAGGCTTGGTTGCAAAGCAGCACAAAGCCTGAGAACTTCATGGCCCTCCTCAGATCCCAGGTGCTTGCAGCCAGGGAATGCAAACCTGGGGTTTATGGCCCTCACTAGAGCTGGAGGCCACACAATAGATCTGGTTTAATGATCCCACAGATTGTCCATTTGTGGGATCTCTCCATTCACAAGTACCCATATGCCTGTGTGTTCAGATGCTTATTTAATGTAAATACTGTATGTTTCTGATTAAATATGTTACCGAACCTGTGCTGAATCAGCTTCTGTCCTTGGCACAGCGGCTAGCAGAATAGGAAGTAACCGGGGTCACACAATAAGAATCCTGAAAGGAAATGGCTGGGGATTTCATGTGCTTCCACTTTGGAGATAAAGCTAGATTTTGCAAGTTTTATGCAGTTCACTTCTCAAACCCCAGTGCTTTTGGAGTTATGATCTGAGACCATTAGAGGCAATAACCGTGAAACATCCTTGTTGGTCAGGCCGGGTCCCCCGATTCCCTTGGTGTGGTCTGACCTTCACCTTGAATACCTTCAGCTCCAAGATGTCCTGCTGTCTCCTTGAAGACACCAAGTGTGCCATTACACATGTGGCTTCTGTTCTCAATCCCAGGAGGTCTCCCCCTTATAGGAAACTGCCCCCCATTACTCCAGTCCAACCAGATGCCCTCCCTACATCCATGGCCCCCAGTCACAACCTAGTCCACCATGTACCCTGTCCCCTGCTGGTTTTCATGCCCTGCTGGTCCTCACGCCTTGTGAATAGATGCTTAGAATGACAGGGACACCATACAGAGAAAGGACTTAGTGTCACCCTGCTCCCCAGCTCCACATGACTTTAGTCCACAGGGCTGTCCTGAAGATGCAGTTGGGTAAGGAAAGTGACATGCTCTGAGCACCCGACAAGAGAGTTGTGTAAGAAATCCACCTCCTCTCATTGCAGTCTCTCATCGCTCTCACCTACACTGGATGGACTCAAAGCATGGCCACCTGTGGTCATTAATTTGATTGTCAGCTTGATGGAATCCAAGTCTCCCAGGAGACAGGCTGTATCAGCGTTCTCTAAAGGATTACTAGAACTGATCGAATGCACACAGATACATATTATATATAAATATGCATAGGCTTCATTAGAATGACTTACAGTCTGGGGTCCAGGTGAGAACAGGACAGGAGCAGTCCTTTGCAGGACTCTTTTGTTTGACAGCATCCGACTGCCATGAACTACGCTGGGTGCTGTGGCTGTAGCAGCCGGTAAATCAAGGGCTATGAACATGCAGGTTCTGCTCTGAAAGATAAGTTTAAAAATCCAAAACCCCAGAAGAAACTGGAACAGGGTGAGGTAAGAGCAAATGATTCTTGTGTGAAGGTGGCTTCAAAGACATGCATGAGTGCTGTGCATGTACCTGTGTGTATCTGTTCAAGTGCATGAGGGCAGAGGTCAACTTCAGTGTCTTCCTCTGTCCTTTCCACATTCCTTTCTGAGACAGGGTCTCTTGCTCGATCTGGGACTCATTGATTGACTAGACTAGTTGTCCAGCATGCCCCAGGAGAGGTAGGCAAACACAAGCACAACCCAACAACTCAAGGTATATTTTGCTGTCCCTTCCCGGTAGAGCAACACCGAGCACCTCCACACCTGTGAGTAATTTGTGGTCAGGATCTTCTGGTGTGAGGAATAAGGTCTACCCAAGCCAGTGTATGACACAAACACTGTGAGGCCAAGTCTGTCCTTGTGACCTGTTGGGGGGGTTAAAACAAACTTATTTACCATCTCATGTGTAAACATGACAGGGTGTATGTATGATTTAAATTATGTATGGCCGATGTATGCACACACAGGTCATCTAAAATTATGCAATAGCTCATCTGTAAATTGTCAAGGAATCACCCAATGCCCCACCTCACCTGGTCGGCTCTACTCGAGAAACTACGCACTCAGCCTCTGGGAGGATGAGATTTCTGAAGCCCATTCCTAGTCTGTACAATGCATCCTAGGCTTTTTCAGGGCCACTCTGTGTCTTGTCCAGTTTGCCATTTCAGATACCAAGAACCTGGACACCATGTCACAGGACACCATGGGACTCAGGCCATGGGGGTCCTCTTGCCCCTGCCCCTTCCACAGTGCTGGGATTACACGTGTGTCCTAATGTGCCCAGCTTTTGATGTGGATGATGAAGGTCTGATCTCAGGTCCTTGTGTCTGTATGGCAAGGACATGACTAACTGATCCATGTCCCCAGCCCCAAACTCATGGTGATAAAGAACGTCTAATGTGAAATCTACCTTTAGTCCACTTCTAAGGGAATGATAAGGTTTTGATATTTTTATGAGCACTGCTTGGCAGCGATTTTTAGGAACTATTTTTCCTGCATGCCTTTTAAATGGCATCTCCCCACTTCCTGCCCTCCACAGCATCTTGTAATCACTAATTTATTTTCTGTTTCTGTGATTTGCACAGCTTTAGGGATCTTCTATAAATAGAATCATGCAGGATTCATCCTGCTGTGGCTGACTTGTTTCACTTATCGTGATGTCTTTAGAGTTCTGGTCTCCAATCACAAACATGTGTGTGCACACTGCCTGCACATATACTGCACACAATTATTTAAAGTGATTACAGTGTGCTAATTGTACAGTCATCATAGAGTATCTCCTTCAAGCTTTAACAAAGAAGTGAGAAACTTGCACAAGCCTTCCTTTAGGATGGACTCCTATGGAAGGACACCTGACCACACCAGCATGGAGTCACTCATGCTAAAGGGGGCAGCTGCAGCTAAATTACTTTCCAAGAAGTCAGAAAAGAGAAGAGCCACATCCTCACACAGGCGTGATGAGGAAGTCCCTCCCAGAAGTCACAGAAACTTCCAGTCTCCTTGTTTCTGATTTTCTCGACCTTTTCATGACCATAAAGCCAGCATCCCTCATTCTATCTTCAGAACCAAGGGTATGCTGGAGAGGTGGCTAAGAACACTGGCTGCTGTTCCAAAACCCAGGTTTAATACCCAGTACCCCATGGTAGATCACCACTGTCTGTAATCCAGCTCAAAGTAATTTTACACACTCATACAGACATAAATGCAGGCCAAACACCAAGGCACATAAAATAAAAATCATTAAAAAAAATAAGGACCAAAAGCTTCCCTGATCAAAATTCAGAGCCAACTGCAGTCTTTAACTCTGTTGTAATTTTGGAAGTGAGGTGCACACATTACACCAATTTCCTGTTGAGAAGTAGACCCTGAGACCAGGAACAGTTATTTGCCCAGGATCTCTGGGGGTCTGGCCTGGGTGTGGCTAGAATCTGCGTTTCTGGCTACCAGTGTTCACTTGCTGGGTTCTGTCTCTGGTTCAGACCAGAAGAAAAGACAAAACATTTACTGCATGTAAGAAGAAAGAGCTGTGGAGGAAACAGAGCAGTGATCAGGACCCCATGAAGTCCCCTCTGGGGTAGTAGCAACCATGTAAGGAGGGGGAGATGTGACATCCTACAGCCAAGGGTCGGCTTCATGCCTGGAAGACACAGATCCTGGAGAGGGTGAATACAGCAGAGTCATTCCTTGTTGGTCAGGACTAAGATTTATGCTAAGAGCCTCAAGAAGCCAGTAAGTAATAGAGTCTGAATGACCTTCCGCATGCTTTGTGGAGAATGGACCCTGAGGGGACTGGAATGAAAGAAGAGAAACTAATTAAAGTTAGAAACCTAGAGCAAGAATTGGCCAAATTTTTCTATAAAGGGCCAGATAATAAATATTTGGGGCTTTATGGGCCATAAAGTCTCTGTTGTAGCAATTTGATTCTGCCATTGTTGTGAGGATCATAAATAATACACAAATGTTGAGTGTGGCTGTGTTCAATAAAACTTTATTTATAAAAAGCAATTCCTGACCATATTTGGCCCATAAGCTACAGTCTTTGACTCCTGGTCTAGGTATTATATACTAAGGTAAAAAATTACCTGCAATGAAGGTATTCAGATAAATGTGTTAAAGAAGCTTTTAGGGTCAGTGCCTGAGCCCTGGCAGCCTCCTATCAGGATGGCTCCACCACCCTTCTCAATAGACCAATTAATACCTAATAATGAAAAAGCCGAAAAGGAAATCCAGTATGTCCACAATAGAGAATAGGAACAAAAATTTCAGTGACAACCTAAATCCATCTGGGAGTCCTAACATGGGATTAAGAATTCCATAGAGACCAGAGGTGTGCATAGCTAACAGTCTCCAATGGGGTGTGGTCCTGCCCATCAGTCTGGCCTGAAGGTGGTCTGAAGTTGTTGGAAATGTATGAAATCTTCCTGGATACTAGCTTCCCTTCTAGTAGGCACTTGGCTCACAGCCTTCTCCTTCTGCCCACAAGGGACTGCTGGGGAAATGCCAATTCCTCAGGGCTCATTTTGTTTTGATATTTTGAAACTCAAAGGGAGGGGGCACTGGATCCCCAGAACGACTTTATTCCTGCTAGCACAGTTACAAATGGATGGAGAACCATGTGCTATATTTATTTGGCTGTAAGGGATGTTCATTTTCTAATCCTTTGATATCAGCTTAGATTGCAGAAGCACATGAGTATATTCCTTCACAGAAAAATCAAGCAAACTACAAATGAAGTCCCTTTTGGTGAGACCAAGGGATGAGAGGAGCCTCTTGCCATCCGTGGTGACAGGGAGAAGAGACATGCAGCAGGGGCAGGCAGAGGATCTGATGAGGAAATAGTAGTGGGGTTCTCAAAAAGGGAGTCATTAGACTGCTCACACAATGTGGGTGACCAAACAAAGGCTGGCTGCTCTCTGGAGGGATGGAGAACCCAGTGGCACTCAGTCTATGAGGTTGGATGTCTTCACAGTCCCAGTGTGATGGTGCTAGAGGCCACAGGATTCCTGGAGAGCTGCTGGTCTTCATTCCATGTTAGAAGGCTGAAGCTGCAGGGTTCAGAGGACAGAGGAGGATGGCAGCAGCAGGACAGCATCAAGGTAGATGCCCTCACCTGCAAGGAGCAAAGGTGAGCAGGGAAAACCAGCAGTGCTTCCTCTCAGACTTTTTTTTTTTCTATATAGTCCTGACCATCCTGGTCCTTGCCATGTAGACCAGGCTGGCCTACAAATCCACAGAGATTGACATGCCTCTACCTCACTATGGAGCACAAAAGCATATCAGCTAGCTGAGACCATGGAGAATGTTGGAATTCTCAGGCTGTGGCAATGGAGGTGTGTACTGGGCCCCTTTTATAGTATTGGGCATGGGGTGCATGCTAGGAGTCATGTAGGAACAACTACTAGAATTTAACTTTGGTCCAGGCAGTTGTTGGCTATAAGGGACAAGGGGGTTAAAGTTCACCCCTGGCTGTTGACAGAGGAGCTGCTTTAAAGCAGACAGCCATTGTTAGCAGCTAACCTTTAGAGCTGATGACTGTCAGTTTTCATCTCAACTTATAATTTTATATATTTATATTCCTGGACCCTTCACCCCATCCATACGTCAAGGCCTCCAAAGCATGGCCCTTTATTGGACAGTTAAATAGCACCCTATTCTAACAGGTCTATTTATAACAGGCAATTCTCAGGTACACTTTGTTCCTTAGGGGAAGCCCAGGTGAGGAGGGGCTTCCACACCTCCTCTGCCAACAGGCTGCTTTTCTATTGATTTTGATGCTTCCCTCTCCAGTCCACACTCTGTCACAAGTCTGTGGCACTTAGTAGGACAGTCCTGGGAAAATAATTCAGACTATGGAAGTCATGACTTCCAGAGAACCAACACACTTTGTGAAGCAAGTTGTGGCATGGCCCAGTGCCCTGCCCTGAGCACTGGGGGCTGCTGCCCATGGATACCACATCTCTTGTTGCTATGTGTTACTGAGGTGGGTGTTTCTCAGACATCATGGGAGGAAGATGATGGATACATCCAGACAAGCTCAGGCCTCCAGTGGTAGGAACGTAGACTCCCAGTTGAGTCTACTGGGTTTTAACAAAGGGTTTGAGGGATGGGCATGAGGTATCTAAGAGAGGAAAGGAAGGGGCCATCTGAGACCTTATAAAAATTAAACACACCAGCGAAACCACATAGAACTGCAGGGACTGTGGACTTCTGGGGCTCAGAGTCAGGAATTCAAAATGAAAACATGATTGTCGTTTTGTCTGCTTATTATCTTTCTGTCTAGATTAGAAAATAGGGCAAACGGGGTTCTGCCAAATTTGGCACGTTACCTGGTAAGTAATGCAGAGGAGGGGCATGAAGACCGTGTGTGCAGAGGGGTTTTGAGGGCTCAGGGCTGGTAGGGATGGTTGGTTGGAAGCAGGCAAAGGATCTGCACACTGTATCCAGGGGAGAAATCCATTGAAGTTCTATCCACATTTTGTATTTGTCCTTTTACTGTGGCTAACTTATTTCTGGGGCTTTTAAAATTCTTTTCATGTTTGTTGGGTATATTTCTTCCTGCTATGCAGAAAAATTGTATTTTTTAATATACTCAATCACAAGTTCCACATGCTTGCTTTGGAAAGGTTTCTCTGTAATTTGGGTGTCATGTTTTCATAAGTGCATTGTAATTTCCTTTGTTTAAATTATTAAATCATTAATTAGTTCATCTGTGATTTATTTTCTTATGGAAAAAAATGTAGTAATATAACCATAAAGCCAAGTTGTTTTAAAGTTTCTGGCTAGGCAATTGTTACTATTTTACTTTTTCATAAAGCAGGAGCTCAATATGTAAGTAGTCCTGGTTGACCTGGAACTCACTATGCAGAAGAGGTGTTGGCCTCAGACTTCATAGAGAACCACCTGTTCCTGTTTCTGGAATGCTGCGATTAAAACTAGCCAGTTATTGCAAATTACATATTGCTTACTGTATCCATTACCAAAACTTCTAATAGCACTTCAATTGTATGAGGGAAACAAAATATCATCTCTATTTTTTAAGGCTTTGGGCCCTCAAAGAGAATTCAGTTGACACAAAATACATTAATAAGAGAAAAGCATACACATGTATTTAATATGTACATATGTAAAATATGTAATATGTCGAGTGAGGCAGGAGCCCTAATAACTAAATGGAGAGCCAAGTATACAGAGATAAATACTTAAATTATAACTGAGAATTGGAAATGGTAGAAATGTGACAAGCCAGGTGCCTGGGCAGGGATAGCTGATTGCAGAGGAGACTTATAAGGTGCAGACTTGCATAGATTTCTTTCAGCCTGTGGTCTGCCTTAAGGGTGAAATATCCTTGACAGGCTCATGTGTTTAAGTACACTCAGCCAGTAGTGCAGTTTTGCAAGGCTGTGCAACCATTAGGAGATAATGCTGAGTACAAAGGGGTTTGCTAGAAGAGGGAATGATTTGGGTGTCAGTGCCCAGCCTGCTTCTGCTCTGATCTGTTTCTCAATCCACCAAGATGTGAACAGGCAATCCCACATTCTTGCCACCACACAGACATGCGCCACCATGCCTTCATACCATGATGGACTGTATTCCTTCAAACCATGAGCCAGAATAACCCTGTCTTTCCTGTTTCTCCTCAGATAGTTGGCTCAGTGATAAGTTAGCAGTGAGCCTGGATCCCCATCCTTGGTGTTAACAATGTTACTTTACCTTGCTATAGGGCCAGCTTCTTCCTTGTCAGGTTCAGCAAGAAAGAAGATATGGAAGGTGCTTGTACTCATTGCCTGTCAGTGGCTTAACACAGAATAATCTTTATGCCAAAGTGATGCATGTTGGACTCCATGTTCTCCCATAATTCATTTGTGATTCCCATTCCTGTGTGTTCCGGTCTTCTCTCCCAGCCTCTCCTGTCCTTGCTGCCCAGACCTATAGCAGCCTCAAGCTGAGGCAGTGCCTGCTGGGAGACACTGGATCGTGTCCCAGAACTCTACTCTGCCCTCCGACTCTTCTCAGCCAGGATTTCCTACCTTTTCTCACACACACAATTTTCACATTCATTTCTGAATCAGATCATGTAGGTAAAAATGATTTTTTGTTTTGTTTTACAATGTTTGTAAATCAGTTTAGAAAATAAATCCTTATACTAACTTAAAGTTTTTGAAATATTGTCTCAAGCTATTCCACTAATCCTTGTCTGCTGCCTTCATTATTGTAATCAAACCAATTTGATATATGGAGAAACTGAGGTATAAAATTGAAATGCCCAGTTCATGGGACTACAACACAGCCCGTCTTCCCATTTAAGGCTTGTTTGTGAGCCCTTACCAGCGTTTTAAAATCTGCTTTACAGTGTGTTTTCAGTGATTTTCCATTAGCTTTATTTCTGACTCTGTATGCAAAGAAAGCTTGGGTGTTTACACCTTGAATTATTATGAACATTTAACTTGCTGGGTTCTCCTATTAGTTCAGTAGTATTTGGGAAGGTTATTTTCCTCATAATAAAACACACAGCCTTCACTACATATTAGAGCTTCTTGTACAATTAGCCAATTGCTCTTTTTGCTCAATACATCTCTCAAGCTTCACCATCAGGGGAAAATGGGACTTGGTTCCTTCTCTCTCATCATCTGATGGTTTCCTCTGTAACTGGATTCACCTCACTTGGGAGACTGAGGCACACCTCTGGGGTGTTTTATGAGGGGATGAGAACGCACACCGCATGAATGTAGGAATGCCATCCCATGGATTGTGAGATCCAGTCTGAATAAAAGAGAGGAAAGAGAAAACAGGCGTGCATTCTCTCCCCACTCCCTGCCCCTCCATGATATGAAGTGTTTCTCACATGCCCCCAGGAGCCAAACAATTTTATGTGTAATTTTTATCAGATTTTGATCACAGCAGTGAACTAATGCAGGCCTCCAATTCTTCTCTCTCACCCCTGGCTTTGCTATGGCTTATTTTCTAGCAGAAGCCCATTCTCCTTTTATATATTCCTAGATCTGTTCCTTTAAGATGGACAGTGTCTTCCCAATTTTCTCCAAGTCCAAGCTTGAATGGACTAATCCTCCACCAGTCTTTGTGTTCCAGTTTGTTTCTGAAGAGGCATTTAGTACTACATTTAGTAGTAACACCATCCCTTGGGCAGGACATCCAGGCAGTAAGATCCTGCAGTGAGGGAAAGCTGTTGACTTCTGGATGACCAGGAAGAAAACTGGGGGATGCAGGATCTCAGCTGGCTTTCTCCTTCCCCTATTTTTTGTTCCCACCAGACCCTCAGCCATGGAGAGGGTCCCATTCACAGTGTGGCTCTTCTCCTTCCATTCTTTCTGTAAACACACTCAAGACACACCTTGACATGCCTCAATACCAATCTAAGTGATTCTGAATGCAGTCAAGTGGACAACTAGGCTTACTAGGGGAGGAGAGTTTCCTGGGACCAACTCAGCTTCTCATAGGAAGGGGCAGTATCAGGCTTCAGGGTTGGTCACTCCTGCATGGTACCCTTAGGACTCCAAGCACCTTCCCTGTACTGATCTCTTGTCCAGAAGTAATCTCAACTCCCAAATCCCAGACATGGGATGGTGTCTGGAGACATCTGTAGTTCAGGGGAGGATTGTCCTGGATGCTGCTGTTCATGCTGTGTGCTAACTCAGGACACCCCAAAACAATGCAGGATCTGATTCAAATGCCCTTGATGTCTACTTCAGAAAGCCTGCTCCAGGTAAGGGCCCAGAGAGGGTCCAAGCTTGTTCTTGAAGCCACCATACATCTCCCTAGATACAGAATTGTCTCCAACCCCCCAACACTTCCTCCCAGAACAAGGGGAAACAGCTCTGGGTTTTAAGACATTCTTCCTCCTCCTATGTCCCTGTCTCCACTTGTGTGAGTTGCTGCTCTCTCATTTTCTGTCCTCAGAGAATCCCTAGTCATTTGTGAACTTGTGTCCCAGGGCTGGTCTTACAACCTGTTTTTGTCTTGTTTGGGATTTTTCCTTCCCCAAGATCATAAACATATTTCACTCTATTTCCTACAAATACTTTCTTTTAAAAGATAATCTCAGCTGGACAGTGGTGGCTCGAACCCTTAATCCCTGTATTCAGGAGGCAGAGGCAGGTGGATCTATGAAATTGAGATCAGCCTGGTCTATAGAGTGAATTCTAAAACAGCCGGGGCTACAAAGAGACACCCTGTCTCAAAACATAGACACACACCCACACACCCACACCCACCCACACACCCACACCCACCCACACACCCACACCC
>CABHPP010136989.1:0-29568 GCA_902168425.1 Peromyscus attwateri | reverse complement strand
GGGAGGAAGAACTTGGTTCCAACCTCATCTTTTACCCTTATTCCTACTAGATTCAAGCTGAAGGTACTCTGTCTTGACATGTGGTCTGCTTATTTGTGCAATCTACTGCCCTGCTGACATCACAGAGGAGTCCCATGCCGGGTGAATGAATCATGGAGCCTGCAGAAATAAGTTGTGTTACCATCCTGGGCCTTGTTGACTCTCAACGGGAGTCAGCTCTCATGGTCTGTGAATCATTTGTGAACCATGTATGACCCTCCTGGAAGCCAGAATGGAACAGGCGGAGCACTGAAAGAATTTTTTTTTTTTGATGGTTGTTATTTTGAGTTTGTAACAAGGAAGACGGAGTGGGTCATCCAAGAGGAGAGGCAAATGAAATAAATCAGTCACTTCCTCTAAGCCATAATGACCAGCTGAAAAACAAGAAAGATAGAGGAGAAAGCAGTTACAGAAGACCTTTGGGAAATTAGCACGGGGACACTGTGACCATTTCTGATTGTGTGCTGGAGCAAAAGGTAGTGGTGAACAATGGTCTACAGCCCTTCTGACTCTCCAGCCCACCCCAGTGCAGAGCCTTTGAAGACTGGCCTCTCAGCTTCATCCTCTAATCATCATTTCTATCTCCTGAGGATGCTCAGGAGAGAAGGTCTCATAGATAAAGATCAGCTACACACCGTGGAACCTACATAAGACAGAAGAGGAAACTTGTCTCTGAAGAGTCTGTCCATCAGATGGTGACAGGGAGAAACAGGCAAGATGGCAGGCGGGATCACACCTTAGACGTCACAGCTGAGAGACAAGCACAAAGGAACTACTACCCAAAACACGCTTGAGTGCACATTCCCACCAGCATAAAAACACAAACACGCTGGTTACAGTTTACTTTTGACAACTACAGTTTTGTGTGTTTTGTGTTACACAGATTATGTAGGCACCACCCACAAACATACCCAGCAATGGTGTTAGTTTAAAAGAATAAATAAATACGTAAAAGAAACATACTAAATCAGTTTGCATTACCCTCTATAGACTGTTATGATACGGTGCACAGGAGGCCTCAGCTAGTCGGGCCAAGGTGCCCCGGTGGGTGAGGGACACACCAGCCGTGCAGACGCGGCGGGCTTTGGTGTGGAGTGGTGGAAAGCCACTCACACCATGCAGACACATGTCCACATGGAAAGTTTATTTTGGGAGGAGGGAAGAAAGAATGGAGGGAAGGGGAAAGGAGGGGGTGCACACCTCGTGGGAGTAAAGAAAAAGGGAGGGGAGGAGGAAGAGTTTTCTCTTAAAGTGGACTTTACATAAGATGACATCAGGGCACTGGGCAGGCCAGGGTATTATCTGCTTATTGGCCAGGATTCCAAGAAGTGAGTCTGAACGATAACATAGACCACACAGAAAATGAAATAAAGATAGTGCTTAGAATATGAAACTCCAAGACATACATCTAAGAAAAAGCATGTAGGATGTGGAATGAATGAGTATTAACTTTATTGAAAAAATGTAAAGAAGTGCTAAATATATTGTGAGATAAAATTTTATGAGTTAGAAAAATATGATGATGATAATATTGTAGCAGAAGCTACTAGGCTTCCATCACAATTTATTTTCCCTTTCTTCTATGATAACAGAATTGTGAATGAGGCCACGGCTGCCTCGCTACAGCAGACAATTCTCAGGCCTTTTTAGCATAGTATGTTAATGTGATTGACCTCCCTCCCACAGAAGGTAAATTGAGACACTGCTTCTGGAGTTTATCGGGCACTTTCCCTTCCCATTGGCCAAAGCCAGAATGTTGCAACAGGACCACACAGGAGGTTTCTGGGTTATCGGAGGCTTCACTACATCTGTGTGATTTAAATAGTGATTATAGTGTATAAAAACATACATTTGAATTGAGCTACATAATTAAAGCATGACCATTTTACTGTGTTTATGTTTTGCTTCACCTAAAGCCTTTTATTTTTCTTTACAAAAGACTACCCTGGTTACAGAAATCCAACCTTGGTGAGAATGTTTTGGAGGGTGGAGCCACATTTTAGGCAAGAGATGACACTACTCTGAAGCAGAGTGGGGGTTGAGACGAAAAATGGAAGGTGCGTTGAAAAGGGAGTGTAGTGAATGGTGGGTGATGGATTTGGATGTGAGTGCGGAGAGAGACATACTAAAGAAAGAGTGCTTGTGTTCCAGGTCTAGTCAAACAAGCTGACACAGGCAGTGAGCCTGAAAAGTCTGGGTCTGAGCTGGGGAAAGAATCTCCCACTGCCATTCATGTTCATTTGGAAAACAAGCCTGAGATACTCAGCCGGGATGTCTGAGCACCACGCCTTTATCTCCGTCTCCAGGTTTACCTAAAACGCAACAGAGCCTGGAACACACCAAAACCCCTCGGAGAATTTTTATGTAGCTTCTTGGTATCATGGCAGAAAAAATTAAATGAGCAGATATTAGCTTCTCATTTCTTTCCCCCCAAATAATCTTTTGATTTTATAATTGCTGGTAATGTGTGATTTAATCCTGAATTTTACTCTTTTGTGGTGATTAGATGCATTTCAGGCATGCAGGGCCATACAGAATTCTTCACTGCCCTGAGAATCCTGCTCCATGTATTCATCCCCTAAGCCCCCTTTCCCAAGCCTTAGAAACTACAGATTTATCTTACCATTCCTATAATTACTATTCCTATAATTCTACCTCTTCCCAAAAGTTGGAATCACTCAACATGTAGCCTTCCCAGACTGGTTTTTTACACCTAGCAATATGATAGAACTCACTGTTTTGCTGAGTGTTAAAAAACAATAGTAAGCCAATTTTAAACAAATATTTTTACTTACCAATAGCTATTACACATATGCATGCATACATGTAGACATGCACACTTGCATGCGCACTCTCATGTAAACATAAATACACACACATCAGTCACTTAAGATTTACACTCAGCAATGTTAATGTTCCAAATATAAGAAACCCGGATTTTGGAGTGAAAACCATTTCTAGTCATTCTCAAGTTAAGTTTATAGTCTTAGGCCAATAGAATAGACAGGAGTGCATACTGATAACTTTGAAACTTGTTTTGTTCTTAAAACGATATTTATGGAGTGAGAGAGGTGGGTATACAACTAAAAACAAGTAATTTATTTTTATTGTATTTTAATTGTGTTTGTGTTTCTGTGTATGTATATGCACACATATGTGTGTAGGTACCCATGGAGGCTAAAAGAGGCTATTGGATCCCTTGGAGCTGGAGTTACAGAGATTTGTCAATGGTCTGACATAGATGCCTAGATCCAAACTTATGGTAAGAGTAGCAAGTGCTCTTAATCACTGAGCCATCCCTCCAGCTCCCAAAATGCCTTTTAAAATAGATTTACTTATTATAAATTTGTTATTTTTACAATTTACATATGTAAAATAGACTTATTTATTGTAGTGATACGAGTGACGTGATTATGAAACAATTCAGATATGTTATAGGATCGAGCAGTGAATTAGTGAGTTTGTATAGTTGAAAGCCAGAACAGAACCTTGCTGTGGAAGGTGGATCACACAAATATGGCTTTAAAAAAAAAAGGGAGGGGTGGCGGGGGGGGGGGGGGGGGGGGGGGGGGGGAGGGAAGGGGAGGGGAGAGGAGGAAAGGAATGGAACTCTCTTGCTTAAGGTAAATAGCTGAGTGAGTGCTGGCAAGTAAATGTCAGGGGTGGAAAGAGATTGAAAAATCATTTTACACTATCATAGTATCAAAAGGAAGATTGGATCAGACCAGAAACATCAACAGATGCTAAATCCAAAAAGAGATTTTGAAGAAGACCAGAAACTTGGCATGGACTGAAAGGGTCTTACCACACATGTTGCTAATTAATTTCCAGTTAAAAACAAAGCAATTATTACCCAGGGTGAAAACTAAGCAGCGCTTTCACTGCCTTATTAAGATCAGCAGTAAGAAGCAGGTGGCCTTTGTCTGACTCCACGTGGGGTACCTCGAGGACACATTGTCACTAGAGAAGGGGCTGGTGTAGAATGTATACTTGACTCCAACCAAGAGAGGAGACCAAAGAGGAATATTCAAGTAAAAAAGAGGACAATGATATGTTCAAAATGTCGTTGAAGCAGAAGATAATTATTGAAGGTTATGGAAATATCTGAGCACAGGCCGTGTCCTACATCGGAGGGGAAAATGCAGCAAAGTAAGGAGGTGAGAACTGCAAAGGACAGTAGCTCTGAAATATCAGTGCCTCCGTCTTACCGTCACTTAACTGTAGACCGAATTCTTATTATGAAAGAGACTATTTCTTTCTTAGGAAATGTCTAGGGGACAAGTGGTACAGGGGAAATTGCTGTGATGTGCACAGCTTCATATTCATATAATGGTTACTGCGTGGTGAGTATTCATTATATGAATAACCAACTGTCAGAGAAACAGAGTAAAATGGTGGCAACAGTTGTATCCAGTGGGAGGGTAAAGATGTGCTCTTAATACTATTCGTGTCAATTTTTAAGTATGAAATTATCTCAAAACCAAAAATCATAATAAAATAGAATTTAATGAAGCGTGTGGTAGCAATAAACAATCCCATGGATTCCTTATTTCCTATAACTAGGACAGCTCCTCCTGGAACTCCTTTAAACAGTGGTTATCAACCTGTGGGTCGTGACCCCTCTAGCAAAACTCCATGTTAAAAAAAAGATTTACATTGTGATTCATAAAAGTAGCAAAACTATAGTTATGAAGTAGAAATGAAATAATTTTATGGTCGGAGGTCACCACAACATAAGGAACTGTATTAAAGGGTTGCAGCATTAGGAAGATTGAGAACCGCTACTTCTTTTTTGGTTTTGTTTTCAAGACAGGGTTTCTGTGGATATCACTCTGTACCCTGCCAGCCCCAAACTCACAGAGATCCGTCTGCCTCTGCCTCTGCCTCTGCTCTGGGAGTAAAGGTGTGTGCCAGCACCACCTAGCAAGAACCACTGCTTTAAAATAATCATTCAAGACATTCCTCTCTTTGATAATTTCCCAAGCATCCTTCTTTTAAAAACAAAAAGCACCTTTAGCATCATCTGGAATCACATTAGACTAAAGTAACAGAGTGGACATATCAAAAACTTAAGGCAGAAACAGATTTCTACATCCAAGTCAAGGGAGTGTCAATCATGATTCTGGTGAGTCAAGGGAGTGTCAATCATGATTCTGGTGAGTCCTCAGCGTCCTGGCTGCTCCTGTCTTTGTGTCCTGCCATCTTTGTGCACCTGCTCCATCCTCAAAGGCCCAGAGTTCTGGGATTCTATTTCTCCAAGCTTGCTTCTGGAGTACCATCCATTCCATCCACATTCAGGACAGCAAGTCTCCTTTGCTAAAACGACTTCACTAGGCTTCCAACCCCAAACTTTTTAGTCTGTTGGTCACATTTAACTTCAATAGAAGATGGAAAATGAAACTGGGGATTTTGTCTCCTCTGTCACCAGGCAGGATCACAGATTTACAGCCTGCCTGAGCTACAGAACAGATTTACATCCAGCCTGGATAACTTAGCAACAACCTGTCTTAAAATATAAAGTAGAAAAGGGGGGTATGGTGTATAGCTCAGTGGTAGAGCACTTGCCTAGCATGTTCAGGGCTCTAAGCTCAATTCCCAGTAACCCCATTCAAACACAGACAGGAAGGCAGAAGTATTAATATAGGGTCGGGAATTATCAATATCTACACACCCACTGTTATGGTATTTGCAGTTGTTTTAGTTACAGTACCTCATTGTATTGTATCTGTGTTCATAACAATATTGTAACTGTAACACATAGGTTTTGGATATGAAATATCTCTACTCATTTTTGAAGCTCCAATGCTGGCTCTGGGCCAATGGCACTGTAATTACTCATGAAGGTAGATGAAATCGGGTGCCATTCATAACCATTGACAGGTTAAATACCATGAACACTCTGCACAGACACCCTTCAGTTATGGAAAGCCCTTGAGAAATTATTTCTCAAAAGCTTAATTTGGTTATGAAATACAACTTTAATTTTGGGGTTGATGAAATTTATTGATGGTTATAGGTCAGAGAATATGAAAGATATTAATCACCTGAAATTTTTAGCAACAATAAAATCCAGTGCCAGAGAGATGGTAAAGGCATTTGCCACCCAAGCCTGGTGACCTGAGTTCAATCCCCGGAGCCCGGGAAAAGAAAGAACCTACTCCACAACATTGTCATCTGGCCCCATATGTGTGTGGTAGCACATGAGCACCCTCCCAACACACTGTAATAGTATTCATAACAATAATAATAATGGAACATAATGAGCCTTTCCCGCTTTTCAACACTGCACATGGAGAATCCCTTTATTTGGATACTAAAACATTTAATATTAGATACATTTCTGATCTCATTTAACCATTAAATAGGGGAATAGTTTCATAAATAATTTCACTGAAAACTATAAGAAAGATAATGGGAACAGGAAGCCAAGCATGTCAGAGTTCTGAAGAATGTTTCCTCTTTCAAGCATGTACTAGCCTGCAGAACCCAACTGTTCTTCAAAAGACAGCAAAATCACTCTCTTTTTGTGTGAAAAATTAGCTGAAAAAGAAAATTCATGCACAGAAAGAAAAAAGTAACAAACAATCTTATGGTTTCATTTTAACAATATGTCAGGCACTCTGTAGACAGAGGCATGAGTGCGTGAATCAGAGATCCCTGTCCTCATGAAGCCTTCAGTCCCAGAGTGTTCCTGCTCGAGGAGACCTTCATGTCAACCTATCCCTATAACCCATCCATCTGGCCACTATGTTTTTACACTAGCAATTAGCCCTTCACAAATTTCTATCTTAAAATGTAGATCTTCAAATACAAATAACTTTAGTAGTTATGATTTTTATTAAAAGGTAAAGTTGCTAGTAATGACTAATAAAAGTAGAATAATACTTTCCGTAAAATAAAATGTTCATTGGTAATTTATGGTTTTTTTTTTAAATATTTATTTATTTGTTATGTATACAGTGTTCATTCTGCCTTTATGTATGCCTGCACACCAGAAGAGGGTACCAGATCTTATTACAGATGGTTGTAAGTCACCATGTGGTTGCTGGGAATTGAACTCAGGGCCTCTGGAAGAGCAGCCAGTGCTCTTATCCTCTTGAGCCATCTCTCCAGCCCCCAATTTATGGTTTTTTAAAAAACTTTTTATTTAAAATTTTTTTCATATAATGCATTTCATCACATTTTCCTCTTCCCAAACTCCTCCCAAATTCTCCCCACCTCCCTACCCACTCAATTTTATCTTCTCTCTCTTTCCCAAAAAGACAACCAAACCAAACCAAAACGAAAAAACAAATAAAACAACAAATAAGACAAAAAATGCTAAAATGAAATTAAAAGCCCAGAAAAAAAACAAACAAACCATGGAGTATGTTTTGTGTTGGCTAACTACTCCTGGACATGGAGGCCTGCCCTGGATTATGGTTGATATGTCCAATCACACTTCATTGGAGAAAACTGATTTTTCCCTTTGCCAGCAGGTATCAATGGCAAACAGCTTCTTGGTTAGGGGTGGGACCTTATGTCTACTTTCCCTTCTCAGTGCTGGGACCCTATCTGATGTGAACTCGTGCAATGTGCTATGTATGGCACCACAGTTTCTGTGAGTCCATATGTGCATCAGTCCAGTTGTGTCTTGGAGACAATGTTACCCTGTAGTCATCCACCACCTCTGGTTCTTGAAATCTTTTCGCCTTCTCTTCCACATGGATCGCTGAGCCTTGAGGGAAGGGGTTTGATGCAGACATTCCATTTACAACTGAGTGCTCCAAAGTTTCTGACCCTCTGCACGGTGTCCAATTGTGGATCTCTATAATAGTTTCCATCCCTTGCAAAAAAGAAGCTATCTGCTGCACGTTGAATGATGCACTGATCTATGGGTAGAGCATGGTGACATTAGGAGTCATTTTATTGCTATGTTTCTTTAGAAGAATAATAGCAATAATTTTCTCCCTAGGCCCATGACCTACCTAGTCGCAAGTTCTTGGCCACTTTAGCAGTACCAGGTATGAGTTGCATCTCATGGAGTGGACCTTAAATTCAGTCTAAAGGTGGTTGGTTACTCCTATGCTTGTGCCACTGTTGCACCGGTGTATCTTGCAGCAGATCACTCTTGTAGAGCACAGAGTTTATAGATGGGTGACATTGATGAGTACCTTTCCCTTCCAGTAGTGTATGGAGTACCTTCTAGTACTGTGAATGGTGGTTAGTAGGGATGAAGTTTCTAGCTGGGCACCAGCTTGACTTCTCCATGTTTGAGGACAAGTAAGTGTTGTCCTCAGCAACAGGGCTTTACCATCAAGTTATGTAGAGCAACCAATAGCCTTGGGGCTTATAGTTTTATAAGTATGTATAATAATGAATTATCACAACTCTGAAGCACTCAAATTTCTCAGTGCTTGCCTCAGTATATCAAGCAACACTGAATTGCAATACAGTCACCTGGATATTATTTTTCTACTGGATGGAACAAACAACCAAACTTAATTTGTTTCTAACTTACCAGAGAGTTGGGCGCTCTGGGAAGTTTCAGCACAGCTGCCTAGCATATTGAAGAAAATGCTACCCCAAGTAAAAGGTGGGCCCTTAGACAAGTAAACAAAAGCCATGCCAAGAAAGATAAACACACCCTCTTTTGAAGATTACTGCCAAGTGTCTCTAAAACAATGCCAAATAAAGCATCTCACCCAGGCTTGCTTCATCTCTACCTTACCTGTTCTCTTCTTAATACCAAGGATATCAATTACAGCCTAACAATTCTCCCTTATACCTCAAAAGGATCTAAGAGATCTACAGGTAGATAGTGAAGGGTGAATATGATTACGATATATTTCATACATGTAAGAAAATTTCCAAGAATTAATAAAATAACATGTATTGTTTCTTAAAAAGGAAAATAACCTTTAATCCCTAAAAATAAAAACATTAGAGAATTGACTAAAATCAGAATGACGCTTTTTGGCTGTCCTCTAGGTTACTCTCTGATGGAGAGCAGGCAAAGATGTGGCATCTATGGTGTCTTGTGTTATCGCTGTGAGCACAAACAATTCAAGACACAGTGCATCTTCCTGTTTGAGAAAAAGACAGAGGTGTCACTTACTGGCAATCACACCTAGATTCTTTGATTAATGCATCTGTCACTAGGGAGAGCCATCCAACCTGAAAAGTGAGATATCAAATCTTGGAAATGTGTTTGGTGATGTATTCCCTGCCTTCAAACAAAGGGGACTTTGAGTGGTTCTGAATCACAGTTCCAAAGCATCAGCCCACAGTGACCACAAAGCACAGTGAGTCTCACTTAGACCACTAACCAAGTAGCAATACTCGCGCAGTAACAGTTCCTGCTGTGGGACAAACTTTGAATGTTTTCTTTTACAAGACTAAAAACAAACAAACAAACAAAACAAACAAAAGCAGATGTAAAAACATTACCAGAAAGAGGCAAGATGCTGTCTCTAAGATAAGAGTGGAGTGTAATACACATGAAATCTAAATGTTAATAGATTTCTCC
Source organism: Peromyscus attwateri (assembly GCA_902168425.1). Classification (NCBI taxonomy): domain Eukaryota; kingdom Metazoa; phylum Chordata; class Mammalia; order Rodentia; family Cricetidae; genus Peromyscus; species Peromyscus attwateri. The sequence continues at coordinate 20,021 of CABHPP010136989.1, read as the reverse complement.
CTTCCTTTAAAAATGTTGTATTATAGTATAATGAAGTCAACACTCCATTATAGTAAATTATTTCCCTATAAAGTACAAGTTGAGCTTGAAATCTGCACACTTTTATGATCTCTAGTATTATTCAGTTTAAATAAAAAAAAATAGAACCAAGTAGTTCCAGGAAGAGGTGCTATTGGTAGTTTAGGGAGACAGAGGACATTCAAATCTTTAAAAGGACAAGAGGACTCTGCACCACTTCTTTCTGATGAACAAATTCATTGAGCAGGGCATGTTCCTGTGTAAAATTTCCATGCACATTTCACTTTGAGACACTAGAGGGAAGCAAAGTAGGAAAAATATTGAAGATTGGCATGTGGTGCTTTTAAAAGAAAACCATTGTTTTTGTTCTAATGTATTCTGCTACTTTGTTGGGTGAAGAAGGGATTAAATGGTTTCAAAAAGTTTGGATTTGATTCCCCAAAACACCAAGTTCACTTTCCAAAAGCAAACATACAGATGAGTCTCAGAAGAGGCAACAGTCTGCTGCAGCTGAAAAAAAGAGCCAAGCCCCAAGTCAGGGTTGAGAAGGGCTTGGGTTACACAAACCTGTTATTCAAGGCTTATTCAAGTTCTGTTTAGGAAATTGCTTTCCCAATTACATGTAGCCATAATTAAGGACAGGAGAACAACCCCTTCTGACTTTTTTCTTCCTTCAGTGCACCCATGTTTTCAGAAATTGAAGAAAAAGAAGTGTGTAACTTCGTGTATTCTCATCACCCATCAAGGAAATGTGATGTAAGAGTTTTGTTGTATATAATAATAAGCTTTCTGGGAGTTCCTAGTGGTTAAAACTTCATCTGTTGTCTATTTCTTCTCTTCAAAGGAGCTGAGGAAAATAAAATGAAGCAAAACTCCAGGTGAGAGAGGGTTCTTCTGCTAAGCTAGTGACTAGGTTGAAACATGTTTTACACATGGAAAACTTTAGGATTAGTTTAAGGCCCTAATGGTGACACCTGAACTTGAACCTATAATGGACGTTATCAACTAATCTTCAAACTAAGATCATTCTTACTGGGAGAGAAAAACCCACCGTATCTCAGCAATTTATTAGACAGATTTATTTGGTGAGGCATATCTGAGTTTAAGACATATCTATAAAATGTATGTATGTGTTATGTTTTTGTTTGTTTTGTTTTGTTTTTTGAGACAGGGTTTCTCTGTGTATCCCTGGCTGTCCTGGAACTTGCTATGTAGACCAGGCCTCAAACTCACAGCGATCCACTTACCTGTCTCCTGAGTGACAGGATTAAAGATGTACACCACCATGCCTGGTGCGTATTTTTAAAGAACCAGCTTCGAAATAGGAAAAACAACGTGGTTGTTGTTGCCTTACTTATGATGTCTTTGTAAAGCCGAAATTTTTGTTTGTCAGATGACCCTACAAGAAAGTCTTTTATTTATTTGTAAGAATAGTGAGAGTACTTGAGTATAACTTAGCTCTTAGTCTTTTCTGAAATTTTAATATCTGAGGTTTTACAAATTTAGGCTCAAATTTACTGATGCCTAATTCCCTAAATTTTTCATTCAGTAATGGAATCTGAAAAAATAACTTTGAGTGGCAGAATGACTGAAAAATGTTACACCTGTGTTTTATTTATTTATAAGTTTCAAAATGGAACAGTTCCCATAATTCTTAAGGTCTGTAAGGATGACAACAGTAGTAGGAATAAAATGATTCTAGCCCTTTTCTTTCCATCTTTGAGTTTTGACATTGTCTTACTCAACTAAGAATTATAGAATACAGCAGTTCCATGCCCTATAGATATTTTCCAACAGAAAGTAAAGTCTTTGTATACTACACATTTACAGTGTGTGGCGTGGTCTCTACAATGTCAGTTCCATGGAAGAAACATCTTTTTTTTTCCTTGCTAGTGCCATCTCTTGAACTAGGATACAGCTGAGCACAGCAAGATTGATGAATAGAAAATAAAAAATATTGTGACTGGAGATATGGCTCAGAGGTTAAGAGCACTGGCTGCTCTTCCAAAGGTCCTGAGTTCAATTCCCAGCAACCACATGGTGGCTCACAATCATCTGTAATGAGATCTGGTGCCCTCTTCTGGCCTGCAGGGATGCGTGCAGGCAGAACACTATACATAATAAATAAATACATCTTAAAAAAAAAGATCTGTTAAAAAAAAAAAAGAAAGAAAATGAAAAATGCATCCTCAGTCTGAAAATAAATCTCCAATAAAGGGTGCATAAAATCAACCAGAGAATCTGAGTTGCATTAATCCTGAATATTCTGACTCAGTGAAAGGCTGCCTGAAGCTAGCCATACAAAGAACTTTGGAAAAATGAACTGATCACACAGAGAAGTACATGTGATATAAGTCAGGAGAGCCATTGGAAGATTAAATATGGAAATATTATTAATATTATTCCTGTTTTACAAATGACTGAACTAATTTATTTTAATTTTCACAGAGGCAACTGGAAGAACTGGAACTTTGCCTCCCTGTGTCTGAGCCCAAAGCTTGTAGCTAACTCTTCTGGTTCAAGGGTATTGGTCACAGGTGGGGAGCAAGACTTGGGTTGGCTATGGTAACAGTGATGGACTGGTCTTTGTTCTCACCAAGCCATGGGCAAAGATTACACTCAATAACTAGAATTAGGAAACCGTACAATGCCGTGACTGCACGCCTTTGGGACTGACCTGACAGGAAATGAAGAAATGACAAACACACAACAGAAAAGCTGGGGCTGAGTGGTCAGTGTGTTCTGACGGTGAGCTTTCCCAGCACCCCAGAAACTTGGTGCATCTGTTATATGTAGCTGATAGAGGGAGCAGATTAGCTCATCCTGCTAGAGGTCTCTGTGGAGGAGCAGTCTCATTGCAGTGATCTAGGAGGAGGAAACTATGATCAATATACACTGCCAACAGCTGTAGAATCACGGGAAGGCCTTGCTACCCCCAGGGATCTGAGGCACGTGTCCTTGACATGGCTGTACTAAAGTCAACAGTACACATTCACTCAGGACTTCATCTGCTCCCTCAATATACCATTTTTATTAAATTGGTTGAAGCAATGAGGTCCATCACCCCAATATAAGAATTTCTAAAATGAAAATGAAACACATGATGTAAAACATTCCTCACCTCAGTGCATCTCTGAGGGTCTTGACATTAATCAACTCCTGATTCAGCTAGAATGGGGTGAGACCCACACATCTGCATTTCTAACAGGTTGATGCCAATCTACTAGTCTATGCACTGATTGGTGAGTTGCAACGTTTACCTGTCGCCTCTTTGTCCTATCAGTTTAGATTTATATCTTTTGGTCAAATGAAAGTTTGACACCCAAGTTTTCAGGTTTCACCACATTGGGACAGGTATGGCGCAGCCAGCTGTACCAAGAGTAACATGTATCACAGCAGACTTAAAAGGAGGTTTTAGAGATGAGAATGGCATTTAGGTGGAACACTATTGTGCAACTTTCCCAGCACACCTCCCTTTTGACTCCCACATTGAACCTGGCATCTGTCCTCAACGTCTCATCATACAGACTGGAAACAAAAAACGCCAAAGTAACAAGGCATATTATAACACACAGGATAGAAGGTTTTTTTTACTTCACATTGGGTAGTAGGGAAGGTCACTCTGTATTTTTAATCTGATGTGTGATTATTCACCTTCTCAACTTTGAACACAGCAATGAAGTTGAAGCTACATTCAAATTTTCTTTCCGTGTTTAAGGTGGTGTTTTGGTGCACACATTGTATCAGAATATATGCTAAGCATTTAAATGAACTGTGCTCTTTGTTTTTCCCAGTTGAGTACCACAATTGACCCTAGTTTAAAGATGATAAAAATAAGGATTTAGGAGATGAAGCAACTTTCCCAATGTAGCAGCTGACAGCAGTTAGAGTCAGTCTGAATGAGAGCCTGAACTCTGACCACGTGGTTCCTTCCAGTGGTCCTCCTGAAAAGAAAGAATTTCTAAGTTTTATTTTGGATTCTATTTTAGAAAGAAAAATGTGAGGATCTCCTCTATAAGATACTTCTAAGCCAACAATATAGTTCTAGCTTGGTATGGGAAGCAGTCCTACCTTGTCTGGACCATGGCCCAGATCACCAAGAATTACACTATTTCTGATTTAATTTACATGAGAATAATTTACCTTACCTGTGTGCATGTATGGTCCTTTAGAGAATCAATTTATTTTAGGCATCCATCTACCTTCCACAGACCTAATTTGCAGGCACAGTTCCTAGTAGTGGCCAACTCTTTCTTCATGCAGCCTGTAGATAATGAGTATGTGACTATTAATACATACTTACTTGATTATTGTTTACATCATGCAGCTAAGGCTTAGAACGTGTCACACAGAACCTCTCCTTTGTACTCTGAATCACTTGGTGGTATTAAGGCATAGCCATATCATTAGAGGCTTTCTAGAATGGGTGGAATAAGGAAATGTACATTCCGAGGAGAAACACCTTCCAGTGGTTCAAGCAATCCAGGAAAAGCCAGGGTCCAGAACCCCAGAATGGCAAAATGGATGAGCAGTGGGTGGAAAAGGAACCTCTTGACCTCACAGAGAGGGCAACAAGTCAGAAAGTGAATGTAAAAAGTGGGGTGCCCTGGATTAGGCGAAGAGGTTATGGTACTTGTCCCACAGACGGTGAAAATTTTGGTGCCGATAATGCTATTCAGTGAACTTCAAAACAAGCGCTTGATTAAGAACAGTCAGCATTAAAAAAATCAAGTAAAGTTCCTAACTTGTAGTTGTCCTCACACTGATCCATCAAGCCTACCCTACATTTTTCTGCCTCACAAAGGAGTCAATCCTTCCTGTCTCAGCCCCAGCAGCCAACCAGCAGGTAAGCGTCCTGTGGGCAGGCCACTCTACCACCACTGCCACCACTGGACTCTGTAACCTCCAAGACCCACTCTGTCACCCAAACCCACCAAACTCATCATCCTCCCCCTGGCCAACCAGCCTGGCAACATCAGCAGCCCCAGAGGCACAAGCACCAGCTGCACCAATTGGAAGAAGAGCAGCCTCCCCATGAACAGCCCTCTTCAGGAACATCAGCAGACCCTATAGGCACAAACGCCACCTGCACCAGTTAGAACAGGCACAGGCAAAACCTACACCAGTTGGAAGAACAGAACCAATAGGCACAATTAAAGCCCACAGCAGCCAGAAGAACTGGACAATATGCTGGATCTAAACACCCAAACCCCCACAAACCTCAGCTGAGACAACCACACTAGACCTGACAACCAGCCAATCACCAGAACCCTTGGCCATTCAGGCCCAAAGTCAATAAAGGAAACAGACAATAAAGGAACAAAAGACGCACCCAACAAAGACATCACAAGAATCAACACCTGTACCGAACCCAGATGGGTAAACAACAGTGTAAGGATACATTCAACAACATAAAGAGCAACATGGCACCACCAGAACCTAGTAGTTCTACATCAGCAAGACCTGAACATCCCAAGGCAGATAAAACAGAAGAAAACGACCTTAAAAATAATTTTATGAAGATAATAGAGGCCCTTAAAGAGGAAATGAGAAATTCCCTTAAAGAAATTGAGGAAAGTTGGGCGGTGGTGGCACACGCCTTTAATCCCAGCACTTGGGAGACAGAAGCAGGCAGATCTCTGTGAGTTCGAGGCCAGCCTGGTCTACAGAGGGACATCCAGGACAGGCACCAAAACTACACAGAGAAATCCTGTCTTGAAAAACCAAAAAAAAAAAAGAAAGAAAGAAAAGAAAAAAGAAATTGAGGAAAAAACAAAAAATTGGAAGAAATCAATAAATCCCTTAAAGAAAGCCAAGAAAAAACAATTTAAAAGGTGAAAGAAACAGTTCAAGATCTGAAAGTTGAAATAGAGGCAATAAAGAAACAGAAACTGAGGGAATTATGGAAATGGAAAATCTGAGTAAACGAAGAGGAACTAAAGATGCAAACATAACCAACAGAATACAAGAGATGGAAGAGAGAATCTCAGGTGTTGAAGATATGATAGAGGAAATAGATTCATCTGTCAAAGAAAATGTTAAATCCAACAAATTCTTAACACAAAACATCCAGGAAATCTGGGACACAATGAAAAGACCAAACCTAAGAGTAATAGGGATAGAAGAAGGAGAATTCCAGCTCAAAGGCACAGAAAATATATTCAACAAAATCATACAAGAAAAAATTTTGAACCTAAAGAAGGACATGCCTATGAAGAGACAAGAAGCTTACAGAACACCAAAAAATTAAAAAAAAACCTCACCACATAATAGTCAAAACACTAAACATATAGAATAAAGAAAGAATATTAAGAATTGCAAAGGAAAAAGGCAGTAACTTAAAAAGGCAGATCTACCAGAATTACACCTAACTTCTCAATGGAGACTCTGAAAACCAGAAGGTCCTAGACAGACTTTTGCAGACACCAAGGGACCACGAATGCCAGCCCAGACTACTATATCCAGCAAAGCTTTCAATCACCGTAGATGGAGAAAACAAGATATTCCATAACAAAACCATATTTAAACAATAACGTCCACAAATAGAGCCCTACAGGAAGTAGTAGAAGGAAAACTCCAACCCAAAGTAGTTAGCTCCACCCAGGAAAACACAGGCAATAGATAATCTCATACCAGCAAATCCCAAAAAAAGAAAACACACACATACTACCAACAACAAAACCAAAAAAGTAACAGGAATTAACAACCACTAGTCATTAATATCTCTTAATATCAATGGACTCAATTCACCTATAAAGAGACACAGCCTAACAGAATGGATACAAAAACAGGACCCATCCTTCTCCTGCATACAAGAAACACACCTCAACTTCAAAGACAGACACTACCTCAGACTAAAGGGTTGGGAACAGATGTTCCAATCAAATGGACCTAAGAAACAAGCTGGTATAGCTATCCTAATTTCTAACAAAATAGACTTCAAACTAAAATTAATCAAAAGAGATAGAGAAGAACATTACCTATTCATCACAGGAAAAATCCATCAAGATGAAGTCTGAACTCTGAATATTTATGCCCCAAATACAAGGGCACCCACATTTGTAAAAGAAACATTACTAAAGCTTAAACCACACATCAAACCCCACACACTAATAGTGGTAGATTTCAACATCCCACTCTCACCAATGGACAGGTCTGCCCCACAGAAACTTAACAGAGAAATAAGAGAGCTAACAGATATTATGACCAAAATGGGCTTAATAGATATCTATAGAACATTTCATCCAAACACAAAGAATACACCTTCTCAGCACCTCATGGAGCCTTCTCTAAAACTGACCACATACTCGGCCACAAAGCAAATCTCAACAAATACAAAAAAATTAAAATAATCTGATGTTTTCTTATCAGATCACCAAGGCTTAAATTTAGAATTCAACAAACAACACAAATTACAGAAAGTCTACAAACTCATGGAAACTGAACAACGCTCAACTGAATCACCACTGGGTCAAGGAAGAAATAAAGAAAGAAATTAAAGACTTCTTAAAATGAAAATGAATGCACAATATACCCAAACTTATGGGACACTACAAAAGCAGTGCTGAGAGGAAAGTTCGTAGCACTCTTAAGTGCCTACATAAAGAAGTTGGAGAAATCTCATAGTAGTGACTTAACAGCACACCTGAAAGCTCTAGAACAAAAAGAAGCAAACTCACCCAGGAGGAGTAGATGCCAGGAAATTATCAAATTGAAGGCTGAAATCAATAAAATAGAAACAAAGAGAACAATACAAAGAATCAATGAAACAAAGAGTTGGTTCTTTGAGAAAGTCAACAAGATAGACAAGTCCTTATCCAAACTAACCAAAAGGCAGAGAGAGAATATCAAAATTAACAAAATTAGAATTGAAAAGGGGGAATATAACAACAGCCAATAATGAAATCCAGATAATCATTAGGTCATACTTCAAAAACCTGTACTCCACAAAATTGGAAAATCTAAAAGAAATGAGCAGTTTTCTGGATAGGTATCACATACCAAAATTACATCAAGACCAGATAAACAATTTAAATAGACCTATAACCCCTAAGGAAATAGAGGCAGTCATTAAAAGTCTCCCAACCCCCCCCCCAAAAAAAAGCCCAGGGCCAGATGGTTTCAGCATAGAATTCTACCAGAATTTCAAAGAAAAGCTAATACCAATACTCCTCAAATTTTTCCACACAGTAGTAACAAAAGGAACATGCCAAACTCTTTTCTTTTTTTTTTTTTTTTTTTTTGGTTTTTTCAAGACAGGGTTTCTCTGTGTAGCTTTGCGCCTTTCCTGGAACTCGCTTGGGAGACCAGGCTGGCCTCGAACTCACAGAGATCCACCTGCCTCTGCCTCCCGAGTACTGGGATTAAAGGCGTGCGCCACCACCGCCCGGCAACCAAACTCTTTTTATAAGGCTACAGTTACCCTGATACCCAAACCACACAAAGATGCAACAAAGAAAAAGAATTACAGACCAATCTCCTTCATGAACATTGATACAAAAATACTCAATAAAATACTGGCAAACTGAATCCAAGACACATCAAAACAATTATCCACCATGATCAAGGAGGCTTCATCCCAGAGATGCAGGAGTGATTCAACATAATGAACATCTGTTGATGTTACACCATGTAAACAAACTATAATAAACAAACAAAAACCCACATGATCTTTTCATTAGATGCTGAAAAAAGCCTTTGACAAAATCCAACACTCTTTCATGATAAAGTTCTTGAAGAGATCAAGGATACAAGGAACCTGCCTAAACATAATAAAGGCAATATACAGCAAGCTGACAGCCAATATCAAATTAAATGGAGAGAAACTCAAAGCAATTCCACTAAAATCAGAAACAAGACAAGGCTGTCAACTCTCCCCATACTTATTCAATATAGTACTTTATGGTGATATTTTCTTTTGTACCAAAATGTTATTTGTATGTTAATAAATAAAGTTGCCTGGGGGTCAGAGCTATTAGCAAGTCATAGGAAAGCAGAGCAGTGGTGGTGTATGCTTGTGATCACAGCACTTGGTAGACAGAGCTAGGTAAGTCTCTGTGTGTTCAGGGATATAGCCAGCATTGGATACACATGCCTTTAATCTCAATACCAACCATAGAACACCTGGAGGTCTATACAGACAGGCCGTGATGAGGCAGTCCTGTGGTTGGGTTTACAACCAATGAGAAGGCAGAACAGAGACTATATAAAGACTTTAACACAGGAAGTACCGGCTCCTTCGGAGAGGTAGGACCACTGCAGGAGGAAGGGTAAGGTTTTAGCTCTTAGCTCTGACCTCTTGACTTTCTTCTTTGCATTGGTTCTGTGTTTCTTATTTATAAGACAGTTGGTTACATCTACAGTACTTGAAGTTCTAAATAGAGCAATAAGATAACAAAAGAAGATCAAGGAGATACACATTGGAAAGGAAGAAGTCAAACTTCTGTTATTTGCAGATGATATGATAGTGTACATAAGTGACCCCAAAAATTCTACCAGAGAACTCCTACAGCTGATCAACACCTTCAGTAATGTGGCAGGATACAAGATTAACTCAAAAAGATCAGTAGCCCTCCTATATACAAATGATAAATAGACTGAGAAAGAAATCAGAGAAACAACACCTTTTACAATAGCCACAAATGATATAAAATACCTTGGGGTAACTCTAACTAAGCAAGTGAAAGGCCTATATGACAAGAACTTTAAGTCTTTGAAGAAAGAAATTGAAGAAGGTATCAGAAAATGAAAAGATCTCCCATGCTCTTGGATAGGTAGGATTAACATAGTAAACATGGCAATCTTACCAAAGCAATCTACAGATTCAGTGAAATCCCCATCAAAATCCCAACACAATTCTTCACAGACCTGGAAAGAACAATACTCAACTTCATATGGGAAAACAAAAAACCCAGGATAGCTAAAACAATCCTGTATAATAAAGCAACCTCTGGAGGCATCACCATCCTTGACCTCAAGCTCTACTATAGAGCTATAGTAATAAAAACAGCTTGGTATTGGCATAAAAACAGAAATGTGGATCAATGGAATCAAATTGAAGACCTAAATCCACACACCTATGGATATCTGATTTCTGACAAAGAAGCTAAAATTGTACAATGGAAAAAAAGAAAGCCTCTTCAACAAATGGTGCTGGTATAACTGGATGTCAACATGTAGAAGATTGCAAATAGATCCATATCTCTTGCCATGGACAAAACTCAAGTCCAAGTGGATCAAAGACCTCAACATAAATCCAGTTACACTGAACCTGATAGAAGAGAAATTAGGAAGTAGCCTTGAATACATAGGCACAGGAGACTAGTTCCTGAATATAACACCAGTAGCACAGACACTGAGATCAACAGTTTAAAAAAATGGGACCTCCTGAAACTGAGAAGCTTCTGTAAGGCAAAGGACACAGTAAATAAGACAAAATGGCAGCCTATTCAGAAAAGATCTGCACCAACCCCACATCTGACAGAGGGCTGATCTCCAAAATCTATAAAGAGCTCAAGAAATTAGACATCAAAATACCAAATAATCTAAAAAAAAATGGAGTACATATCTATAGAGAGAATTCTCAACAGAAGAATCTCAAATGGCCAAAAGACATTTAAGAAATTGCTCAACATTCTTAGTCACCAGGGAAATGCAAATCAAAATGATTCTGAGATACCATCTTACACCTGTCAGAACAGCTAAGATCAAAACACTGATGAGAGCTTATGTTGGAGAGGATGTGGAGCAAGGGAACACTCTTCCACTGCTGGTGGGAGTGCAAACTGTATAGTCAGTCGGGAAATCAGTATGGCTGTTTCTCAGAAAATTTGGAATCAATCTACCTCAAGACCAAGCAATACCACTCAGGTATATACCCAAGAAATGCTCTATCATACCACAAGGACACTTGCTCAACTATGTTCACAGCAGCATTATTCATAATAGCCAGAAACTGGATACAACCTAGATGCCCCTCAACTTAAGAATGGGTAAAGAAAATAGGGTACATTTACACATTGGAGTATTACAGCAGTTAAAAAAAAATGACATCATGAAATGAGCATGGCAAATGGATGGAACCAGAAAAAAAAAATCATCCTGTGTGAGGTAACCCAGACCCAGAAAGACAAACATGCTACGTACTCACTTAAAAGTGGATATTAGATGTAAAGCAAAGGATAACCAGGCTTCAATCCACAGTCCCAGAGAAGCTACATAACAAGGGGGACCCTAAGAGGGATGCATTGATCACCCTGGGAAGGGGAAATAGATGAGATCTCCCTCCTGGATAAACTGGGGGTAGGGGAGTACAGAAGAGGGAATGGGGGATGGGAACATGAGGGTTTAGATGGTCGAGTTGGGGGAGGGATGGAGAGGGAGAGCAATGAAAGAAATATATTGATAGAGGGGGCAATTATGGGGTTAGGGAGAAACCACCTCTGCATGTGGGTGACAGTTGTGTAGCTTGGTCTGTTTGTGGATCCCCTGGCAGTGGGAACAGGACTTGTCCCTGGTACATGAGCTGGTTTTTTGGAACCTATTCCCTGTGGTGGGATGCGTTGTTCAGCCTTGATGCAGGGAGGAGGAGTTTGGTCCTGCCTTTTCTTGATAAGCCATGCTTTGTTGACTCCCATGGGAGGCCTGCCCCTTTCTGAGGAGTGGATGACTGGGGAGGGTAGGAAGGAGGTGGAGGGAGGGACTGGGAGGAGAGGAGGAAAGGGAAAATATGGTTGGTATGTAAAATAAATTTAAAAAATTAATTTTAAAAGCAAATTAATCCTCCAGGCAAGCATGCAAGTAGCAGTATAGAACCCACTATGAGATTTTAACAGTTAGATGGTTGTTAAATCAGGTAAGCCACTGACAATCCTTCTTCTTTGCTTGCATTTTGAAGTTATTGATTAAAAGTTAAGGGCTCCTTTCCTGAGAAATCAGTAAATTTGGAGACAGAATGGCTCTAAAAGTCTTAGGTAAATATTTAAGTGTGTGTGTTGCATTGTATCTTTTAAAAATATTTTTATTAATTATGTGAGAATTTCATACAATGTGTTTTGGTTATATTCACCCTCCACTCCTTCCTGTAACTCCTCCCAGATTACCCTACTTTCCTACCTCCCCAACTTTGTGTCCTCCTCTGTTTGTTTAATTACCCACACACTGCCCACATACTCCTTAGTGTGGGGCCATCTGCTGGAATGCGATGGACCTACCAGGGACTGCAACCTTAAAGAAAACTCTCTCTTCTTGAAGTTTATGAATCTTTCCCTGTCCATTCTAGAATGTTAACAAGCTTGACTTTTGTACAGGTCTTTTCAAGCAACCACAACTGCTCTAAGTTCATAAGGGCAAGGGTCTTTCTCCAGGCCAGCCCCCTCTTCCTTAATAGTCCCTGAGCCTTGTGGTATAGATATATCATTGTGGCTAAGCACTCCACTGACACTTACTCTCTAGTGGCTAGGCCACCCAAGCCCAGGATGGCAAAGACTGCTTTTATCTCCAAATGTCTCTTGTCCCTCTTCCTGAGCAAATGGTTTCATAAAGTAAAGCACAAACTTCTGTTTCTCTTACAGATAGGCAAAGCTTCGTTGATGTTCTGGCCACTGGGATCTGAGCAGACTATTGGGCAAAACAGCAGGAAAGACCCTTGAAAGGTGGGAATATACTCTGTGCCCCTCTGCCATTTGAAGCAGCTGGTGTGGGAGTCTGAGGAGTTGGCCTGGAGAAGGACCCTGTGTAGTTATGAATCAACAGAGAAGCCTCCCAAACCACAGGGAGAAGTGTCTGCCGTTAGAGGCATTGCGTGCCTACATCCAGAAGACAAAAACGAGCTTCAGTTTTGGTTAAACTCCCATCATTTGAGTTTTCCTGATAGTCACAACCAAAGTAAAAGGATTTTATCCAAGGTCCTCGCATGCTTGCCTGGAGGATTAACTCTTTTTTTTAAACTAATTTTTAAATTTTTTAAATTATTTATTTTATATTTGAGATTATTATATAGTTCCCTTTGCTCCCTCCTTGCTCAGTTTCAAATTCATGGCCTCCTTTTTATTACTTGTTGTTACATGTTTATGTGTATATGCACACATATTCCTAAATATAACCTGATTGAACAAATCCAATCCATTTTTAAAGACAGGGTATCACCATGGATGTAGCTTAGACTAACCTCGAATTCACTCTGTAGCCAATACTGGCTTTGAACTCTTGATCCTCCTGCCCTAGCCACCCTAGTGTTGGTGTTACAGGCATATTTTAGCATTCCCAGCAGCCTAATCCAACTCCGAATAATTCAATGAACCATCACCATTTCAAAGATAAAATACATTTCAACGACTTCATTAATACTAAGTGTTCCCACTGGCTCTTGATACACAAAGTGGATTAAATAGGGGTGAATTTGCAGGAAATCAATTTTCACAAAATCAGTTTGAACCACTTAACATTTTTATATAATTCAGCATAAAAGTTGAATAATGACATAACATTCTCAGAATACAAATTTTTCACTTCCTTCGCTGTTTTAAGATTTTTTTTTTTTTGGCCACCAGATTTTTTCACAAATATTAAAACAGACATTGAAACAGTCTTGATTACCCCTATTGCTTAATTTTAAAAGTTGTGTCAGATGAATGGAACTAAAGTGGAAGCCACAGAGCTCAAAACTAAACAACTCTGTTACTGATAACGGAAAAACATTAGTGAACCTTAAAATGAGAAAGAACGTTGACATGGATCCTTCTCTACCAGATGAGTTGACAGGCCGACAGTGTTTAAATAGTAATGTACAATTCTCTGAAAAATCTCGAGAAAGGGAAAATTAACCACCTCTCCTAGGTAGGTTCTTCATTAAAATATTCTGTAGCATACCCCACTATTAGCACCTTCACTGATGCTCCTTGACTGCACACACACACACACACACACACACACACACACACACACACACACCATCCCAAGAGTATGATTACATCCTCCAAATCTTTGTATCCATCTCATAAGCATAACAGGAGGCAATACTCTCTTCATATATCAGTTCACTCAACCCTACACAGTCTATGACGATAAAACAGCCTTTTCCTTCTTTTTAAAGAGGACTGTGTGTTAGAACTGAAGTTAACCTGTAGGCCCCAACTGCCCAAAGACCAGGTAGCTTCCTGGGATTCCGGGAGTTGTAGTTCTTAGAAAATAACAGCAAAAACTCATGAGAAAGTATGGTAGCCTATGGGTTTTGCCCGTATAAGTCCTGCCAACACGTGTCTTGAGTCCACACAGCTAGAAAGTTTCCAGATGGTGGTCCTGACAAAATTACATTTTGGTCAGTATTTAAAATTTTAATAAAAGCTTGATTAAATTCAGCCAAAATGGTGGAACTGTTTTTTTTCTGGCGAATTTCAAAATTAACACATGGACATCACAGAACTCATTGGTTGTAGAGCTGGAATCCAAATGCAAGCAGCCAGGTCCAAAGTGAGACCATCCTATAAATACATCCTCTTTCCTCAGGGCTAGCTTCAGAGTAAAAATAGTTGGCATTATTTGCAGATGATGGCACCTGCCACAAAACACAATCCCTAGCCCATCTAAACTGATTTTTCAAAAATAAGCAACAAGTATTTAGCAGCCAGTGGAAGATTGTTTAAGAAAACAGACCTTTTGTTCCCACAAAACTATAACCTTTGAGGACCCACTACAGGGCACCAGCTGATCTTCCACTCCAACCCTGTGTGTAACTAAACTTGGGTGGTTTTCATACAAACTGACCCTTAGAAAGTAAATTCATTTTCGGTTTTTGAAGGCTGAGATTAGCGAGAATGAGCTTTGCTACCCCTGAGTCCAGTATATGCAGACTTTGAAATGTATCCCATCATCTCTTCTATTAAGCCAAGGAAATTTCAGAGGTTTTGGCACCCAGCAGCTGTTTTTCGGGACCACTTACACTTTATTATCATTTTACTATCCCATTATTATCCCCTTCCATAGTTCAGCCTCATGAATATGTCAAAGACAGGTATTAAAGAATCTTCTATCTACTGTGATATTGCCTGAGCTCTGGTGCTGAAAGTATGGCCAAGCACACAATTCGGAAAGTGGCTTAATCAGAACTAATATTTTACAGTATATGAAATAGATATTTTTATCTTTGTTCACAGATAAAGAAACAATGCTTAGAGAGATCTCATATGTTGCCTAGGATTAACACACACATGAACAAATACACACTTCCTGAGATCCCAAAACCATAAATGCTCTAGTCTGTTGTTTAAAATGACACTGGGGCTGGAGAGATGACTCTGCACAGCTGTTCTAGAGGACAGGACCTTGGTTTTCAGCACCCCTATCAGGCTGCTCACAACTACCTGTAATTCCAGCTCCAGGATGTCAACCCCATCTTCTGGCCTCCAAGGGGACCCATGCATATGTGGTCTACACTCACGAAGACACACAAACATACACATAAATACATCTTTAAAATACCATAATATTTGTGATAACCTACACGCACTCTCCCATGTACTTTAAATTATCTCTAGATAACTTATGATGGTTAATACCATGTAACTGTTCCTCAAATGCTTGTTACACTGTATTGTTTAAAGGACACTGACAAGGGAAAATTCTATACCTGATTAGTACAATGGTTTTCTGGTCTGTATTTGGTTGACTAATACAGGTTGCATATGAAGGGCCCACTATGACATGTTTACAAAGAGATGTTTTCTTTTAATTTCTGGTAATTTAGAAAGCTTTATTTCATTTCTCCACATTCTGCTTTCAGTAATGTGCTGTAAATTTTCAGGAAAGGCTCAGTTAAGGTTCCTTTCACATATGAGCTGTGAAATTCAGGGCAAACATAGACCTTAATTCTTGTTAGAATGTCTACAACACCCTTAGTCACTGTCAATGCTTCTTGTCAGCAAAGAAATTTACTCTTTCAGTGTATTTATATGGTTTGGCAAGGGGCCTAAGAGCCAATTCCTTATTTCACTTGGAAATGTAGCCTTTCATTTTAAGGAATTATTGTTCTCACTTTAACATGAATTTTTCTAAAGTTTGCTTCACAGTGTCAAAACAGTTTGTATCAATTTTATTACATTTCTTTATAATTTTTATACTGTATTCCATGACTTTTTTTTCTCAGTTCTGTAATGACTTCTGTGGTAGTTGAATGTAATTGGCCCCCACAGTCTCATAGGGGGTTGGCACTACTAGGAAGTGTGGCTTTGTTGGAGTGGGTGTGGCCTTGTTAGAGGAAGTGTGTCACTGTGGGGTGGGCTTCAAGGTTTCCTATGCTCAGGATTCTAACCAGTGTCTCAGTTGGCTTCCTGTTGCCTGCAAGATGTGGGACTTTCAGCTTCTTTCAGCACCACTTCTGCCTGCATGCCCCATGCTTCCTGTCATGATGATAACAGACTGAACCTCTGAACCTCTGAAACTGTAATCCACCACCTCAATTAAATGTTTTCTTTTCTTTTTCTTTTTTTTTTTTTTTTTTTTGGTTTTTCGAGACAGGGTTTCTCTGTGTAGCTTTGCGCCTTTCCTGGATCTCGCTCTGTAGACCAGGCTGGCCTCGAACTCACAAAGATCTGCCTGCCTCTGCCTCCCAAGTGCTCAGATTAAAGGCATGCGCCACCACTGCCTGGCCAAATGTTTTCTTTATAAGAGTTGGCATGGTCATGGTGTCTCTTCACAGCAATAGAAACCATAACTAGGACACCTCCATGCTACTATTCCCTTGAAACTACGTGTCCTAGTTACTTTCTACAGAAGTGATGAAATATCATGACCAAAAGCACCTTGGAGAGGAAAGAGTTTATTGGGCTTACATATCCCAAACCGCAGTCCATTGAGGGAAGCCAAGGCAGGAACACAAACCGGGTAGGAACCTGGAGGCAGGAGCTGATGCAGAGGCCATGAAGGGGAGCTGCTTACTAGCTTGCTCTTCATGACTTCCTCAGTCTGCTTTTTTATAGAACCCAGGATCACCAGCTCAGGGGTGGCACCACCCACAGTGGGCTGGGCCCTCCTACATCAATCACTAATTAAGAAAATGTCCTAAAGGCTTGCATACTTACAGCCCAGTCTTCTGGAGGCATTTTCTCAATCAAGGTCCCCTCCTCTCAGATGACTATAGTTTATGTCATAAAACTAGCCAGGGCACTATGCTTAATTAAATAGCAGGTGAGGAGCTGGTGAGATGGTTGTGCTGGGAAACGTGCTTCCTATGCAAAGCTGCTTACCTGAGCTCAAACTCTGGAGGCCACAGAAAGGTGGAAGGAGAGAACCAGCTTCACAAAGTTGTCTTCTGACCTCCATATACCTGCTCTCTCTCTCTCTCTCTCTCTCTCTCTCTCTCTCTCTCTCTCTCTCTCACACACACACACACACACACACACTAATAATAATCATAACAACAAGAAGTAGGGAAAGGAATTTATGGCCAATATAAATCTAGTGGGAATAATAAACTGTATGGTTTCCCTGAGAGTCACTAGAGGGAGGGAGTCTCTAGCCTTCAGCTTAACCATACCATGGAGTGGTCATATATATATATATATATATATATATATATATATATATATAGTTGGCAGGCTTCTAACATGGCCCACTACAACTATATAAAACTCTGTCTTCCTGAGATTGGATGCACCAGTGAATATGCAGTAATGCTTTTCTGTGATTGTGTTATGTTACATGGCAAAGATGGAGAGGGGTCACAGAATTAAGTCTCTAATCAGTTAATCCCGAGTTCATCAATAAGGAAACTGTCCTAGGGAAGAGGGTCAGGCTAAATCAAGTGATCCCTTTGCAAAAGGTACTAAAGCGTGTCCCTGAAAGGAGAGGTCCCTATGGCCTTGAAGAATCAAGTCACTATGCATTCAATGACAGCAGAAAAGGAATTCTATCAACAGCTACTTCAGCCCAGTCCCAGATTAAACCACAGCCCAGCATCACATGAAGCAAAGCCTTTGAGTTTGATTAGGGAACCCCTCTAAGCAATGGCAAAACTACTGACCCAAGAAATATGTGAAATAATTTGTTCTTTTAAGTTGGCAAGTCTTTGGGAATTTATCATGCATTAATACAGTGTTTACAGAATTATCCATAGTTTAAAAAATAAATGTGGACTCCACTACTCTGCATTTTGGTTGGTTGTGCTTTTCTGGAACGATCTCTGTTGCAAAGAAGAGTTTCCTCAATAAGGGAAGAAGACTACACTTATCTGTGGGTTTAAGGACTATACACCTATAAAACACTCCTGCATCTAAAGCTCAAGGAACATTGTGGAAGAGGGGGCAGAAAGATATCACGTCCCAGAGGATCAGGGAGTTTGTCAGAATCTGTTTCCTAGTAACATCAGAAGCTACACCCATAATGTCTTACCAACATGACTGTCTAAATATGAGCTGAACTGGAGGACACCAAAGAACATGCCAAACTGAGTGGGGAAGCCCATGAGGCCTCAGTCCTGCACAAAGAACTATAGTCAACTGAGTAAAGCTGGGAGAAGAAGGGGTGGTCCTCCCCAGGAAGGAACATGCTAATTGTTCAGTGTTAAGCAGTCATCCATGAAAACATAAATGCAAACAACATTATATGGACTTAACAGGTTATACTTGGGGATATATGCACATACACAAATACATAAATCCATGTAATAACAATTATTAAGAAAAAAAGAAGCCATGAATTTGAAGGAGCTCAGGAAGGGGTATGTTCAAGGATTTGAAAGGAGGAAGGGGAGGGAGGAATGTTGTAATTAAATCACAATCTCAAAAACAAACAAAAAAGCTATCGGTTTGAACTGAAGAAATTAAAAACATTAAGGAAAATCAATATGAATAAGTCAGGATGGGCTTCTAGGAAAGAGGACTGAAACCTTTTATCTTAATCTGTTAACAAAGAAATACATCTGATAGGAGGGTCGAATCCAAAGTCAACCAGCTCAAGGAAAAAACTAATCCACTGTACATGATTGAACTGATGGGTTCTGAAACAAAGGTGTAGAAAGACAAACCCTAGCTTGAATCATTCATGTCTCGCAGAACTAATTCACTGAAACTATCCCAGACTCCAGCACCTGTCAGGCCACCCCACTGATTAATGATAGCCAAACTAAGTCAAGAGGGAGACTCCTAAACAAACAATACAGCCATCATCCAAGGGCAGAGATGATAATATCTACACATCGCACAGTACTTGGCTCTAGCATCACTCCACGGAGACCTGCTGAGCAGCTGAACATTTTCAAAGGAACATCAAAAATTATCAGTGCAGAGGATCACAGGTCAGTTAGCCCGAGGGCTCAGAGCAGCACAGCATTTACTGAGCACCCACAATGAGCTAAGTCTCTTCCATGCACGTAGCTTCCATCTTATTGTGTTACAGACTCACAAAGACATCTTTCTCCAGCAGCTATCTGCCTCTTGCACCAATCAAGGTGGCAAGTAATCTCTTTTGAATACTTTAAGCCCCTAAATCATCCTGCTTCTTCCAGGAAATTGTAAGTTGTTTTCATTTACTAGCTTGTGTATTTGACAATATGCATTACTTTTTATTTCTTCAATCCGTGTTTTATGTTGGTCATAACAGCAAGCCTAGAATTCCCATATCAGCCTTATTCCCTTAATTTTAATCCCAGTGGGCACCATGAGAAATGAAGATCAGATGACCCCTCATCTCACCCCTATTATATATTTTCCCCATGGATCCAGTCACTGCCTGGCATCACACACATACAATGTATTACTAATTTGTCTTCTTCCTCTAAAATTTTTACTCTACTGAGTATGGAATTTTTATTTATTTTGTTCCTAATAATCAGTCCACAGTATATCTCATATAATGGGCAATCAATGAAAATTGCTAAAACAAGAATCAAAACTAAAAATAGTCTACTACACAATACAACTATACCATTCCAGGCTATTTATCCAAAGGATTCCAGGTCAGTACATCAGGGAGATATTTGCACGTCAGTGTTTATTACAGCCTTACTCTCA
>CABHPP010136988.1:0-42162 GCA_902168425.1 Peromyscus attwateri | reverse complement strand
AGCACTTAAAATTGCTAAAACAGCAGCTTTGCACAAATGAGTCTGAGACCACCAGGCTGTGGGTCACTCTACCTGCCATGATTGCAAAATATAGTCATGCAAGAAAAGTCAGTTTCTTTGGAGAAGTACTCTGGGGCTTTCTTGGAAAAAATGTCTAGGTTTCTTTTTCTCTAACCATGTGTGGAGTACAGTGAGTAAATCAGTTTGGAAAACAGTACAGGTTTTCCCAAGTACATTTGATCATGTCTCCTGTTGATTCCAGCCTCCTGCAAATGCAATCTCCGATTTTAAGATCCCTTAGAGCCCTGGCTTTTCTTTCTTACCAACCTCTTTTCAATACTTCTCTCACATTCCTATCAGCTTCTTTCAGAAAAGTGCAATTGATTTGATATCCTAGAGTCCCCCGTCTCCCCCCACCCCCCCCCCCCACCCCCCCCCCTCGCCCTCCATCCTGTCTGAACTGCTGCAATTCCATGTGCTATCACATCCTCCAAGGTGAAGCCTGCTCTCTGACTGCTGCTTGACCCCAAAGGCACTACAGTGTTTCCCTTTGTATGCATTTGTTTTCAATTAATTCGTCTGTTACTCAAAGTTTTATGTATTTAATGTGCTTCTTTGGTATGGGTATGCAGTCAGACAATGACTGAATGATGGTGACAATCAAGGTTATCAACTGCTGGTTTCCTTACATAGTTACCATCTCCTGTGCTGCTTTGAGTTCCTGGGACTTACTCTTACCACATTCCATGTAAAAATTTAACACAATTTACCTTAGCCATCATGCTTACCTAAGATCTTTGAACACACAGGTTCAGTTTTAACTGTAAAATTGATGAAGAGATGGGAATTATGTTTAATCTATAAAGAGCTCTTAAATATTTACATTATGTTTAATCTATAAAGAGTTCTGAAATATTTACATATTAGGAGTACTAAGTCTATGTAGTGGGGGTTTTGATAATGATGCCATATGGAAGTTGGAGAAAGAAAAATATTTAACAATGTTGGTCATATGCTGGTCAGAATATCTAATATGGTGTTCATATTCATGTTCATGCTTATGTCTGGCAGTGAAATATGTTGTATCATTATTAGTGACTACTTTTGTGTCTCTTAAATGTTGTATACAAGATATATCTGAGTCACCTACATGACATCTATAACTGCTTGACATCACCAAAGCTCTTATGGTATGATGGTCTCCTTCAGGAATAATCATACATGATCATCAGCTACATAGTAAAGATTTGTAGAAATGTCTGAAGCTATTATTTCTAAGGCTAGCTAATGTAAGACATTTATAAATTTGCTCTTAAAGATGACTTTCTTTCTTAAGAGTTATGTGTTAAAATGCAGCATTACTTTGTAGGACACTGATTTATCAGAACATTAACACCTCTGTTATTTTAAAATAGTGTGAATATATGAAATGAGTGGAGACAGGACCAAGAGCCCAGGCTTTAATATGGAACAGAGAGAAGAAAATCTATCAAGCAGCCAAGAAGCATCATTGTGACAGGTTTAATGCTGGAATTCAGAAATGAGCATGGGATCAATGATTGGATCTGGACCCAGAAATCTGAAAGCTGTAAAGAGTAAGATTGGTGCATAATAAAGTGAAGCTTCTACCTTGGCCTAAATTAATTTGCTTGCCTTAGTTATTTACAAAGGTTTGAAGCATTATATAAAACTAAACTGTATCTTAGTAAGTGCACAATGCTCTAACAAGTGGGCCTCAAAGCATTTCTCTATGTTAACCACTTAAATTTCAAATGTAATTTTCTGAACATTAAGTTAGAATGCTGATGCATTAATAAAATCAATAGCAATCATCATAATTATTGAATAAAAGGAAAGCCAAGATGATAGACATATTTACTTGTGATAAATGTTGGAGAGATGGAAGGAGTACATTTACTAATGGAACCACACAATCATAAACCATTTCATGCATAAATATCGAAAATAAAATTATCATTTTCCAGGAATGAAAACACTTCAAAATTATAGTGTGCTCAGCTCTAAATTGATTCTATAAATGGATTCCAGAAAATCAGTCACCAGATGGTTATATTTAAGGTGCCACTCAAGCCTCCTGCGTATTTTTAAAGGTAGAGTCAGCTATACCCAAAACTCTATAAAGAGAGAAAAAGCAGATGTATTTTTACAAAGAATAAGATATTTAGTAAAATAATAAGTACAGATTTCAAAAAGTACAAAGGCAGCTTCCAACCACTGATACTAATACACAGAGAAGGAAAATTAATGTTTTAATTATTCATCAGGCTTAATTTCTTAGAAGTAACTCCGAGTCATCACAATCTAAAAATTCCTCATGTGCTTCATGATTGCAATTGATTGTCATCAAAAATGTTTGCTCTGCCCTCTCTCCTTCCTCAGAGGCAGTACAGGGCATGGTGCAAAGTGTGGATACTGGAATAAGACTAGCTGCTTTACAGCCTGTGTTGATAATTTTAGGTGAAGTATCTGAACTTTTCAGACTTTGGTTTATCTGTAAAACTGACAATTGTATCCTTTAGTAGTGTTTCTGAATTGAATTAGATAGTGCCCTGCTTGACACATAATTGTTAAAAATTGGTGTTACAGGTTTTAAAGAATGAAAAAAATACTAAATCAATAAGGCTAATTTGGAATTTAATTTTAGAATAGCACTAGTGTGTATATTGGTGTAGCTCACAGACAACATCCAGATGACACTGTGCAAGTGGATCTGTACAGCCTGGACTTTAGATTGTCTACTTAATTGCATACCCAGAGAACAATACTACATGCCATCCAAATATATATTCATTCCAGAAATTGTTTTCTTTTTAATAGAAATAGTTGATAATTCATGAAGCTTAGTGTTCCAATTAGAAGGAAAAGTATATGCTAGAGCCATCAAACTTAGAAGTTATTGAAACATAAGAATATCATCCATCCAACTGCCTGTGCTTATAGAAAATGAGACCAACAGTTAGATAAGAACTGTCTTAAGATCATATGATTTACTATGACTTTTTGTAAAATGGAAAAACCATGATTAGCCAACTACCGAAGAATTGATTTAGTGTGGATTTAAGATTTGTAACAGCACATACTTTAGACACCCAAAAATGCTTTTAAAATGTTGCCATGTATTTCAAGGGATGCAGCACAGGACAAACATTCAGTGACAAGCCCTGAACTTTAGCATCAGACAATAAAATGAGAAATATGAAGACAGCTCTTTCAACTAGCTCATTTTCTCTCTCCTTGCATGCTGTACTCTGTGCACATTGATCACAGCCTGGAACTCTCTACAGGATCTATTAGATAATAGATAATAGATGATTAGATAATAGTTATTCTATGTAATATCTCTCCCTGAAAACCAAAGAAAGGTTCTGAGCTCACTATATATTGGTCTAACCACCACAACCCTGTCCCCAACTCTGTGTGGTTCAAACATCTATGTTTCATTATACTATATATTTGCCTTCCCCAATTCTTCACACAGAAATACCTTATCCTGGATAGTTAAAGTCACAAGCTAAAGTCATCTGAGAGGAACTAACCTCAATTAAGAAAATGCCTTTATAAGATCTGGCTGGAGGCAAGTCTGTAGGAAAACTGATTTTCTTAATTAAAAATTGATGTGGGAGTGCCCAGCCCATTGCAGGTGGTGTCATTCCTGGGCTGGTGGTCTTCAGTTCTATAAGAAAGCAGGCTGAGCAAACAATGTTGAGCAAGCCCAGTAAGCAGCACCCCTCCATGCCCTCAGCATCAGCCCCTGCCTTCAGGCTCCTACCCTGTTCTTCTTTCTATGATAGTGATGTGGAGGTGTAAGCCAAATAAACCCTTTTCTCACCAAATTGGTTTGGTCACAGTGTTTCATCAGAGCAATAACAATCCTTACTAGGACAAAGTTTAAGTCAAGGATTACTGGACCTTGTTAACATCATACTAGAGCAATTTCTGATTCAATTATCAGTGAGCATCTGTCAAAGAAGAGCAGAGCTGGATATGGTAAGCCATGCATTTAATACCAAAACTCAGAGATGATGCTGATCCAAGAGAGTCATCATAAGTTAAAGGCTTGCCTAGGATACTTATTGAAATCCTGTTTCAAAGTCAAAATCAAAACCAAAACAATAAAATGAATAAATAATACAAGTGAAGAGAAGAAAGGCAGAGAACAGGGTGTGTAGCAAAAAGTAAAATGAATAGGCAGAGGTTCATTCCTTTCCAAGATGTCGAAATTGCTAAAAATCTCAATAATGTACTCCTCCTATTCCCTTCAGAAAAGAGTGGACCTCCCCAGGATATCAAACAAACATGGGAGATAAAGTTGCAATAAGACTAGACACATCCCCTCACATTAAGGCTGGATGAGGCAACCCAGTAGGAAGAAAAGGATACCAAAAGTCAGGCAAATTGACAGCCCCTATTCCCACTCTTAGGAGCGCCACAAGAACACCAAGCTACACAACCATAACAAATATGCAGAGGATCTAGGTCAGACCCATGCAAGCTCCTTATTGTCGGTCAATCTCTATGAGCCTGTATGAGTCATGCATAGTTGATTCTATGGGTTTTCTCATGGAGTGGTCGACCCCTCTGGCTTCTGAAATCCTTCATCCCCCTCTTTTGTAAAATTCTCCAAGCTCCACCTAATGTTTAGCTGTGAGTCTTCTCATCTGCTCTCATCAGTTGCTGGATGAAGTCTCTCTTATGATGATTATGTTAGGCTCTGGTCTATGAGTTGAGCAGAGTATCATTAAGAATCATTTCATGGACCTTTTTTTTTTTTGCCAGTTGTGTTTGGTTCTATCCTAAGTTTCTGGGCTATTCAACCTCTGGTTCCTGGCCCTCCAGGCAGTGTTATGCATTGGCTCCCTCTCTTGGCATGGGTCTCAAGCTGGACTTCTTGGCCACTGCCACAAGTTCTGCTTTACCTTTACCTCAGCGTATCTTGCATGCTGGACAGATTGTAGATCAAATGTTTTGTGTCTGGTTTGGTGTCCAAATCCCTCCACTGAAAGCCTTGCTTGGTTGCAGAAGATAGGTATTTCATATCCTCCATTACTAAGAGTTCTACCTAGGGTCACCCTCATAGATTCCTGGGAGTTTCCATAGTATTAGGTTTCTACTTCACCCCTGAAATGTCCCCCCTGCCCGGTTCAGTCATCTCTCCCAGTATTCTCTCCCATCCCAGCCCATGACTTGATCCCTATGTTCCAATCCCCACCCACTTCCAGTCCACCCAAGAAATCTATTCTGTTTCCCCTTCCCAGGGAGATTCATTTGTCACATGTCAGTCATAGTATTTATAATATTGAAGGTGATAGTATACTGAAAACAAATCAATCAAAAATAAGGTAAAAAAATAGCTGACATTGGAAAGCAACTCATTAATAAATATTACAGAAAATTGTTATATTCCTTTGTGTCATATAAAACTGTTTTCTTCCTGTGATTTCTCATGAACAAATTAGTCCATCATGTGTGTGTAAGTGTATATGTGTGTGTGTATGAGTGTGTGTAAATGTGTGTGAAGGTGTGTAAATGTATGTGTGTGAGAAAGATAAAACATATATATATATATATATATATATATATATGAGGGTTAGATTAGATCTCAATTATCATGAACAACTCATTAATAATTATTGAATATACTGAAATAAAGGTTAATGGAAATGTCTCCATCAGTGAGAATTTGTATTCTCACTTTATGATCATGACTAAACTTTCATTTGAGATGTATCAAGTAAATATATTGAAGTTTTCTTTCAAAAGTTTGTATTTTATAGTATAAATGAATGTAATAATTTCATTATATTTGGATAGTAAGTGCATAAATACATATTATAATATATTTTCTTATCTCAAGGATGTGAACAATTATAAGAAGTAGCCAAACTGCATTTTTCTCTTAAAAACTTATCTTTTATTTTCTATTTTGTTATTAGAGAGATGAAATGTTTTGACTTCTTGAAAATTATAAGGTACAGAATGTTAATGGGGAAATCCTTTCAGGAATAAAAGAAGAAATCTTGCAACAATATATAATATAAGCCAGGCCTGGTGATGCATGCCTTTAATCCCAGCACTCTGTAGGCAAAGACAAGCGACTCTCTGTGAGTTCAAGGTCATCCTGGTCTACAAAGTGAGTTCCAGGACAACCAGGGCTACACAGAGAAACCCTGTCTCGACAAACCAATATATATATATCTCACATTATATATTATATTTTAATATAAAATTATTATAAAATATAATAGTTCAAAGGAAAAAACATTATACTCTATAGAATGAGATGTGCATTATTATTATCTGTGGCACTAAGTAACCAGTCAAATCAAGAACATAAATTTATTGTTTTCACTTCAAATTCTGTTTTTCCTGACACAGCTAAATGGACTCTGCTGTCACTCATTCATTAGTGCTCAGAGTTATTTGTTCCTTCATGTCCATTCTCCATCCTGCTTTTACCAGAGGAGAGTAATCTGTGTGAATCTTAGTCATACTTTCTCATTCATTTGACTTGGTGGATTTTTCTCTTTCCTAGAAGGTATTCATTGTAAATAGCCCTGGTCAGGATTGGGGTTTTGTGTCCACTCCTCTCCCCAGGGCCTGGATCTTATCTGGTTTAAACCTACGTAGGCCCTGTGAATGCTGTCATAGCCTCTGTAAGTTCATATGTGCATCAGTCCTCTTATGGGTGGAAGACAGTTTCATTGGGGTCATCCACCACCTCTGACTCTTACAATCTCTCTTCCTCTTCTTCCATAGATCCCTGAGCCTTGAGGGGAGGAGTTTGATAAAGACACCTTACTGAGGGCTGAATGCTCCAAATTCTCTCACTCTCTTCCCATTGTCCAGTCTCTGGTTGGTTTTAAGCAGCAGAGAAACTCAGTGGGAGCTCATATAAAATGAGATGAGTGGAGTCAGAACATTTTGTGGCTTCTCCTTGTCTTTCAAAATGATATCACACCTGTTAATACTTGAACTGCAAGCTACCCAAAAAAAGGTCTAAACATAACATGGCAGTTACTCTCATGCTCCAGAGTCCAATAACTAGGCATTCCTCTCATTTCCAGCTCACGTGCTACTGACACATGATAGTTGCTGCAAGCCCCTTGATTTCCCTATCCTGAGAAGTGTGTGTCTATTTTAAACACACCAAAAAATATTCTGCTTTCAACAAAATCCATGTTTTCTATCTTGACAAAACCTATATATAAAACATATATGCTTCAACTACTTGTCTAAGTTCTTGTTGCATTTGTTTATTTATTCATATATGTGCATGTGAGCACATGTACACACACATAGCATGCGCATACACAGGTACATAGGCATGATTGTAGAGGTCAGGGGCAGCTTTAGGGAGTTGGCTTTTTCCTTCTACCATGTGGATTCTAGACATCAAACCCAGGTCCTCATGTTTGGTAGCAAGCACCATTACCTGCTGAGTCATTCTGCTGTCCCATATCTCAACTATTTAAATGAATATCACTTTTCAGGCCATCCAACCTTTAATTTCCTCTTTGATAAAATAATTCAAACACTGTCCTATAATCTTTCTTAAATTGGATTCCAAAGTAGAATCTTGAATGGTCTACGTGAAGACAAATAATTTTGTTCAGGTGGATCAAGGGCTTTTGCTTCCACTAGCATATAAAATTAGGAGCTGACTTTTGGAAAATGAATATTAAAGCATGTATACATATGATAAAATAGTTACGTGACCTGGCAAGTCAGAGCCAGACTCACTTGAGAAGAGGAACTCTGAACTGGTGTATTGCCTCCATGAGACTGACTCCATAGGCAAATCTAGCATGTTTTGGGTGGTGCCATTCCTGGGCAGGTGGTACTGGAGTGCATAAGGAAGCAGGCTGAGCAAGCCCCCAGGAGCAATCCAATAAGCAGCATTTCTCCACGGCCTAGGTATCAGCTCATGTCTCCAGGTTCCTGCCCAAGTTTCTTCACTGCCTTCCCTCAGGGATGGAGTGTGACCTCAGAGTTGTAAAATGAAATCATCCCTTTCCTTTCCTATTTGCTTTTGATCGTGGCATTTTATCATGGCAGTAAGAACTCTAACTAAGACAATTAAGTTTGTTGCAAAACAATAAAATTAATAATGAATAGTAAATTAAACTTTCATAAAGCTGATTAAATTGTTATGAATGCAACAAAGTCCAAAAGGTAATATAATTTTAGTTAATGAAAGCAACTATATCTATGATACACTTTTCCTCCTCTATAAAGTACATATCTTTTGAAGATCATTTTTATAATTCCCTAGTGTTTTCTCCTATTATAAAAATAGAAAAGTATTTTGGCCTTTCATCCAGAAAAATTGGAACTAAAATTTATATTTTTGAAAACCACTTGTTTCTTTAGTTTCAGACCTGCATTCTACAAATAAATGCTGATTTTTTTATACATAGTTATCCCTGGAAAGGAATAAGCAAATGACTTATAAATATATATTCTGCAATTTGAAATGTCCCTGGATAAGAATACCTCCTATTTTAGAAAATTGTATATACCAACTGAATCCCTGTCTAACAATTTCACCAGTCTTACACAAATCAACAGGATAAAATCCTTCCTAAGGACATTGGCATAGAGGTTAAGCATTATTGAGATCTTGTTATAAGAAGACATTCAATTTTTTAAAATTCTTTTAAGGGACTGAAACATTCAGATGTAGGAGGTCAGTTGTTTGATTGACAACTGTCAGGCAGTCCATGTACAAGTAACTCACATTTTCCTGGTAATTTACTACAGGACCAGAGTCCATTGGATGGTGCAGCCCAGACCTCCTCATGCAAACCTTTCTCTAAACACCATCATAGGCACACCCAGAAGCATGGTTTTGTTAACTTGATAATAAGGATTAAACATCACAGTTGTTCAGAGAGTTTTTGATCTACCCAGTGACACTGAGAGGAAAGTTTATGCCAGCCTCAGACTCTGAGAAGAGATTCATTCCAATCACAGGAACCGCTGCAAATAACAGCTGCTGATGAAGGCATGGGTGCTGCTTTGGGGTAAGTTGTTCAGTCAAGGCAAATGCCTGACACCTTAAAGTGGCTCCAAAGAACCCTCAATTCTGACATGAGGATGGCAGATGATTCTTAGATCACCCTAACTACAGAAATTTTGTATAATCCCACAGTGCCTCTTAATGCCTACGTAGTTGTCCTGAAAGTAATTAGGCAGGATGCTCATCATTGCCCCTGATGGCTAAAATAAGTGAGTGAATGAATGAATGAATGAATGAATGAATGAATGAATGAATAAGTAAATAAACAAACAAACAAACAAACAGGTCAAGTCTTCCCAAAAAGACTGAATGTCCAAGCAAAAAGATTTTAGTCAGTAGACAAAGAACCCCGTGTGGGTATGTAGCTGGCTACATCAATAGCCCTCCTCTTACTCTTCTAGTATTACTAGTGCTGCTTGCTGTCAAGGCTCCAGTAAGGCATCATTCAGGTATTCCGTTGTCTGCTATGGTCTTTATCCATGGAAGAGACAGATAAAGGAGTAATATCCACTCCTCAGGTTGTCAGAACCAGGCATACACAGCAACAGCAGCTAGAAAGCAACTCAAGTGTCAGAAAGAAGCCAGAAAGACAGACTAGGGAGAACTGAGACTAGAAGAGCTGCAGAAGTGTTCACCACACAAGAGGTGGTGGAGATCTGTGGATACAGGAAGCAAAGAACTAAAAAGAGCCAAGACTGCAAAAAGTGAAGGGATGCAGAAGTCAGAGACTGAGGGTGAACTCCAGGCCCCAACTGGAGAAGGGCTTCAGAGGACAGCCATGAAGGTCTCTGCAGTAAAGCTCTTAAAGTCTTACAAATATGTGGGTTCTACATGCTCAGAACAGAGCATAATAGTACCAGTGGAGAGTTCTGCTGATCTTGAAGCTGTCACACTTAGATCTGCCTCAACACTCAAACCACAAAGCTACAACAATACTAGGAGACTGACACCCAAAGCTGAAGCTGTAACATTAAGAGCCAATAAGGCTGCCTAAGTGACACCAGAACAATGACAATACCAATTGGCATGCCAGCTTGGATGGGGAACTTCCACAACGTTGAGGGTAGAGAACCAAAGACCATTCAGCAGGACCAAAGTCTGAAGGGAGAGTCTGTATTACACTTGGCAGTGACTTCCTGGAAGAAACACTTCTTACAGAGTAGCCTCAAATGCATTTTACAGGGAGCTTTGAAAGTCAAAGAACACAGAAAAACTAGATCCTGGTTGGCAGGAGATAAAGCAAGCAAGTAGTTTAAGAGAAGCCAAAAATATGCGGTTAGCTAGGGCACTTTGACCCCAAGTTTCTATAACAGGGTTGAGTACTTTCCCAAGGGACTTCCCACAGTGGGGATAGAAAAAGAGGGGTCAGATTCGAGTTAAACCAAAGACGGCTCCAGCTGAGAGAGGATAGAGGAACTTTTGCTCTGTCACAATAAGGCTTCATAAAGGAGCTCAGACTGACAAGGACTTCTGAGAGAGAGCATTAATTTACCCAATGGATAAATCTGCTGATAGGTTAGCCAATCCCAAGTAGTCAGCCCTAAGCACATATCATGTGAACAACATTAAATGGACTTAGCAGGTTATATTTCTCTCTCTCTCTCTCTCTCTCTCTCTCTCTCTCTCTCTCTCTCTCTCTCTCTGTGTGTGTGTGTGTGTGTGTGTGTGTGTGTGTGTGTGTGTGTAAGAATAATTAAAGAAGAGATCATGAATTTGAGAAGGGGTGGGAGGTCACATAAGGTGTTGGACAAGGGAGAAAGTAAGCATAGAAATAATGAAAATACAGTACTCATGTTTGAAGATTTCAAAAATTTTAAAAGAAAAAGAACTGAGCAGTGTGATGGCTTGAAGTTTTAGTATCTTTGCAGAAAATCCAGCTTCAGCTCTGAATGGTGCCTGGCTGAGGCTTGAGATTTTTATCATCCATGTTACAAATCTGCAAAGGTAGAATATGCTCACTCATATTCTTACTTTTGTGATCCAACACACAATTACTGTATGAAATGCATTTAGCTCAGAAATGTTTTCCCCAAAGCTCATCAGCTGAAAACCAAGCCCCATGTACCCAAGCCTGTGAAAGATATATTTAAGCTATCATTAAAATATAAAACTTTTGTGAGTGAAGAGCTATCATTAAGCTTACACATCAGAACTTCTTCCAAAAGCCCTTAGATTCTCATAAGATTTTCCCCCCTAGGAAATAGAATATAATATAAATAAGGAATATTTTCTCTTTTCATTTGTTTAACAGAGCACAAAATCTGCCTTTATGTGAGGAACTGTGATTTGGTCTAGAGGTATTGCTTACACACATTATTTATGACATAGAGTGTTTATGGGAAGCAGAGGTTGTAGGTCCCATGTGTCGAGGTAACCTATACATCTGTTCTCATATCTGTGGCAACCATAAATAACCAAGCAGATGTGGATACCAATAGAAGCCTCCTCTTTTACATACAGCTGTGTCCTTGGATGACTGCTCAGCTGAGAAGACAGTGAAGAGAAAATGCTCTGCCTACTCCATGGAGTATCTTCTTTCCTCCTTCCATCCTCAGAAAACATAATCCAGTTCTCTCTGTGTCCACTGTGAATGTGTTCTGGAGTACTCCTCTTCAACAAATACACAAACACAGATAAACACCAAAATCCACGGATTCCCAAATCCCATACAAAGCTGGTATAGTATTTGCATATAACTGGCACATCATCTTATAACCCTTTAAGTATCTATAGATTAATTATATAAATAATGCTCAATTATATGTCAGTAGCTATACTTTTAGTTGATGTTGACAAAAAGCTTGTGCATGTTCAGTGCAGATTTAATTGTTTTATAACAAGCATTATTCAGCAGAGTTGATTGTAGATACCAGAGCTTTGAAAATTTAAGTATTTTATGTCAAAGCCTGTCTGAATTTGATTGCTAGTGTGATCACACCCTTAATCAAAGCAGTGATGCTAGAGAAAGGTTTCAAAAGTATGTTTGGCTTTCAGACCCTGAAGTCAAATCCCTGAGTTACAGGAAATTGACCTGAATAGTGTTGGGGGAAGATTCTGATGAGAAATGGATGCCTGAGTGACTGCGGTACACGGATGAAGCTCCTAGGAAATTGACAAAATGCAGAATTTGAATTGGATCTGAAGATGGCAACTGAAAATATGTTTTTAAATAGGGAAATAGGTAAACTCTTTCTAGGTGAATATCAAGGCAAGGGCTGGAAGAAAATAAGTTTACTGGATTTTCCCAAAGATTTACTGACTCATTCTCACCAGTTGAGAAGAGAACAATTACTTTGTCTCTGGTGGCTGTTGTCCATAATGAATCCCATGAGATACACTTCTTCTTACCCAACCCAAATGAGTTTAAAATCATGATATTGCTGGGGAATGCAAACAAAGAAACAAAAATATGCTGACTCACTATTCTAAATTTATTCATTATATAGATTGAAGAAACCAGTGAGCACTAAGTTGAAAGCTGGGATATTTTGCCTTTTTTTCCAAAGCCATGTGGTTTGTTTAAAGAATATCCTAGGATTCATGAAAGGAAGCTTTTTGTGGTAAGTAGGCAGTGATACATAATGTGGGGAAAAGATCAACAATTAATAGGCTGTAATTAGAGATAAGTTGGAAGAGGATTAAAGGATTCAAGGTCCAAATTCAGCTGCAAATAGCAACATGATTAGAGGGGAATACAGTGGTCCTCCAGTCTTTGATTAAATGGATAAGTAGAAAGGATATGAACCAAGAATCTGAGACCCTGTCTTTATTGACCTGTAGGTGAATGTTGGGGACATCTTCCCTTTGGCAGGTTTTAAATGAATATGCTAAATGGGAGTCCATACATCTTCTCTTTTTTTGTAGTAAGTATTAAACTGCACCATTTTGCAGGAAGCTGATAGAAAACATGTTTTGATTAAGGATGTCAAGGAAGCAGGAGTGCTCATTTTCACCAATTCTCTCCATTTGTAGTCTTATTTGGGCCACAAGAGAGTCAAAAGTTAAGTAAGATGATCTCCTCTGAAACCTCTGTTGTATCAGACATGGCAAAGCATCACTGACTGCTTCAGCAGACTGAGTATGCTCAGAATATCCAAAACAAAGCAGTTTGTATCCACACCCAGGAACATAAGAAACTGACTATTTACTTCTTCAAGAATTCAGTGGCCGCCCTACACGACAATCTGATTTTCTATAAAGTTTTATTGCTGTGTTTCAAGGAACATGCCTCAGAAGTTTATGAATCCTAGTCATAAAGCTATACCTATTAAAATATCAAGAACCTCCTAAAGGGTGATTTTAGTATAATTGACTCCTGAGCCATGTGGCTGTTAGCATCATTCCCTGTGACACATAAGCAGTAATTTAAGGGGAGTAACAATGGCTTATGACATAGTTAGTGGCTACTGAGCAATAAAAGAACAATATTGTGCCCTGTGCCAATGTAAATGCCTTGTGTTTTCATTAATGAGTGCAAATCAGTGTCAATTAAAACCAATTCTGCCATAGCTATGCTATAACTAACTTTACAGCCTGGCAAGAATCACCAATATACTGGGCACTTCAGTGACTATTTCTGTCATTGAAAATGTATGGTATATGACAAAGGATGACTTTGTTGAGAAGAATAGGGAAACTGTATTATAATAAAAATCAGTATTTATTGTACAAAAATCTACCTTAATATATTACCTACTACTCCCTGCAATACTAACAAGTTGTTCATGTTGCAAGCATCTCATTAATATCTCCTCTACTAAAAGATGTTGTAATAATGTATAAGTAAATAATGATGACCCTCAAGATGAAAAGTTATTTTAGGAGACTGGTTTAAAATCTCAAATTGATATTAATTTTCTAGACATTGAGTATGCTAGTAATTTTTATAAAATTAAACACATCTAAATAGTTCTAGTAACTTTTAAAAGATAGAAGTTATAATTCCTAGTGGTGAAAATGTGCTACTGATAAGAAAACCTAAAAAGACTTGTGAAGTAGGCACATAAAATAAATGTGTTTAAAGAACATGCTACCATAGTACACATCTGCGTTGTAACAATGATAGTGTGTCTTTCCCCTGCCTATAAAATATCAGATATATATCTGTTGGGGAAAAAAATCATTGACTATTTTAAGGGTGTACTCTTTGAAAATATTTACTTTAGGTCAC
Organism: Peromyscus attwateri; assembly: GCA_902168425.1. NCBI lineage: Eukaryota > Metazoa > Chordata > Mammalia > Rodentia > Cricetidae > Peromyscus > Peromyscus attwateri. The sequence continues at coordinate 27,952 of CABHPP010136988.1, read as the reverse complement.
AGGAGTAAAATCACAAAAAATAATTTGACATTAACTTTATTTGATGAGGGCTTATTAGACAAATGAGCAGATACCAAAAATCCCCTTCCCTTCGAAGAAAAGAAGCTAAATAAAATGAGAAGTGGAGTTTCTATCATGGGTAGTACTGAGTTAAGAAAGCTTTAAGTTGGCAATGAGATTGGGTCCCTAGGGTCTAAAGCTGTAATAGGATTGCTATAATGTAGATCCTGTACTGTGTCAAGGTGATCCACACACCTTAAATCTCATTGATGAAAATCAAACATGCATGTGGAGAGCCAGATAAAAGAAAATGTGTACTTGACAGATGCTGACTGTATTTATTACCTGGGAATACCTTAGTGCTAACTAAATACTGTAACTCATTAAAATGTATCCACATCTCATGAATCACCTCACCATCTCAAATTTGGAATCATCCTAAAACCAGGAAGTATTGTTTACATATTAGGAAGTATATTCTTTAGTTTGCTTATATTCTTACCTTAAAACTTTCTTAGTGCTATGCTAAGAATAGTTTCCTAAAAGTAAATAGGTTGGAGCTGGAGAGATGGGCTGGGCTTGTTGGTGTACACCATTAGTTCCAGAACTCCGGAGTCAGAGGCAAGCAGAACTCTGTGAATTCCAGGCCAGTCTACTTAATGAAGCAGTATCTCAAAAGTAAAATAAATAAAATAGTCAGATGTTTAGCCCTAGAGTATTGGTCAGTCTTCAGTGTCAAGATCCATGCATTCAAACTACAAGATGTTTTATAACTTCACTGCTATGAACCATTTTAAGGGCCTGATAAGTAAGTGCATAGTCCTGTGCATTGTCCCCTCCCCCTCTGGCATCATCTGTGTCTACTTAATTTAAAACAAGTCTGCCTCCTTCTGAATCCCCACGCAAACTTTAAACTTCAGTTTTTAAATATGTTTTAGTTTTTATAAAAGTTTTAGTTTAATTACATCATTTTCCCCTTTACATACAATTGCCCAGAAACTGGAGGGGTATTACCTGTTGTTTTGCAAATCCTGATTTCCTCTGCTTGTACTGCCTTTTCCAGCTTCTCTCCATCATAATATCCACCTGATCATCAAATTTCACTTCAAATATCACCTACTTGCATAATGTATTCACTGCCCTGTGTTTTTTCTAAGTGACAGTTGAGTACTAGTTTTTATGGTTTTTTTTAATTTATTTTATTTTATTTTACAATATAATTCAACTTTACATATCAGCCATAGATTCCCCCGTTCTCCCTCCTCCCGCCCCGCCCCCCTCCCCCCGGCCCACCCCCCATTTCCATCTCCTCCAGGGCAAAGACTCCCCCCAGGATTGAGATCGACCTGGTGGACTCAGCCCAGGCAGGTCTAGTCCCCTCCTCCCAGGCTGAGCCAAGGGTCTCTGCTAAACCCCAGATTTCAAACAGTCAATTCATGTACTGAGCACAGACTAGATGCAGATATCCACGGTCAGGCCCTGGGTGGAGCTCCGGGAGTCCAATTGGCGAGAAGGAGGAGGGTTTATGTGAGCAAGAGTTGTTGGGACCAGGGATGGATGGAATACAGGGACAAGTGGCCAAACGAATGGAAACACATGAACTGTGAACCAATGGCTGAGGGGCCCCCAACTGGATCAGGCCCTCTGAATGGGTGAGACAGTTGATTGGCTTGATCTGTTTAGTTTTTATGTTTGTACTTCAAAGCCTCAGAGTTCCTTCAAAGCACACAAGTTATGTCACTTATTACTTCATCATTTCCTAAGAGAAATGGAGAGTGTCTGGCAAGAGGAAAATCATATCTAGCAAAATATGCTACATACATGAATGAACTTATGCAGGGCCAAAAAAGAATTCAGCTAGAAGAAATTAGAGGGAGTGGGTCACATCTTTGATTCCAAATCCTAGTTTCCAATTAAAAATTTAAAGGATTGTCTATCTTGCCTACAACATGATACAGAGATTAAAAGCATGAACTTCTTCTTCTTTTTAACCACATCCCACATTACTTTATTATAGGGGACATATGTCAACATTATAAAGACAATATATAGGAAGCCACAGCCAACACACTAATTTGAGAAAAAGTCAGAGTGTTCCCATTAAAATCAAGAGCAATACAGGGACATCCATTCTCTATTCCTGTACAAGGTAGTAAAAGCATGAATTTCTAAACAGTTTTTTTCCCCTTAGATGGCAGGTTTATCTTTTTTCAGGCTTACATATAAATTTATAAAGAAAATTTTATAATCTTTAGATAAGTTCAATAGTCAAGTGATATTTGCAGTTTTCAAAACTTACTGATCACATATGCCAGTACTAATAAAATGTGCAAGTGACAAAGTTAGTTATACACAGTGTGTGATTGTGTGTGTGTGTGTGTGTGTGTGTGAGAGAGAGAGAGAGAGAGAGAGAGAGAGAGAGAGAGAGAGAGAGAGCTCTCACATACATGTGCTCTAAGGATTGAACCTGGGGCTTCATGCATGCTAGGCAATCACTCCAACACAGCTGTATCCCAAGATCAATTTCTAAATATGGATAAAGAACCTGATTTCAGATGCTAGATTAGACCATGTTTGCCTTGATCATGTTGTTGTTCCATATGTCTTGAGTATATTGCAACAAAGCACTTGTCTAATATTTAATATTGAGATCATATTAAACTTTTCTTGTTATAGACAGCCTGCTGAGGTATAATAGTCTTCTTTTCCCATAGGGATGTTGACATCTTTCAATGATATATCTTCTTTTTCCAATCTAAAAAGTAATTCAATTGCCTTCATAGAGTTTCTCTGGCCACATCTCTCAAGAGAGTCTTTGGTCTCCTCACCCACTGACTCCCACAATATCACAGAATGTGATTTACCAACTCCTCATCACATAGTCAATAACAGCAGTGCTTTCATTTCCTGTGCTTTAAATAGATTCTTTTCTCAGTTATGCTAAAATCACCCTTGGGAGGGTAAACCTATTCCATTATTATATCTATGTGAGAAATGAGGACCTCTGTCTGGGACATTCAGTTCAGATCACTGGTATACTAAGGAATGGAATTCCCAAACTGAAAACTAGAGACTTTACTCTAAACTTTCTGGCTTATGGAACAAATTTTTGCATTTGAGAGGAGTAGGCTTTTTTTCTATCAGAAAAGTAATTTATTTTCTAATCTAAATCTTATCACATAGGTCTGTGATATGAGCAGGGAGATGGTATTGAATATCAGTGTCTATATGCTGGCCTCTATGTTAGTTTTACAGCAATATCTTGTTCCTTCTTACAAATCATTCAAGGTAGCTGTCATTTTCTTCACTTTACAAGAAAAAGTCATTTACTGAAGGCCACACAGCTGTTAAATGTCACAACTAGGTCTCAAACAGGCAGTCCTGAAGCTCATGCTCCCTACAAAGGAAATACCTCCCTCTGTATATTACTATGTATAAATAGGAGAATTATATAGGATTACTTGATGCACCTTTTTTTTAAAAAAAAATCACTTCAAAACCTAGCTCTACATAGTTAACTATAGACATTTTAAAATTAATAAATCTAACCAAGTTACTTGATGGGTCACATTACAGTTGATGAAAACCTAGAATACCCCCCCTTTTATCATTTCATCTGCTTTCTTCATCACAGTCAAGAAACTTTAGGATTTGGGGGATGCAGCCCCCCAAAGAAACTCTATAAAGTGTTATAAAAGCCAAAGAAACTCTGTAAAAGCAATTGATTTACTTGTTGAATTAGGGAAAAAAAAGATATGCTCTATCAGTAAATTATATTCCTAGCCCCAAAGCATTTCATTAAAAAATATATATTTTAAATTAAAATAGGATTACATTATTTTCCCCATTCCCCTTCTTACCTCCTTCCTCTCCCAAATACCCTCTCTTTAACTCCCCTATGCCCCTAATTCTCAAACTGATAGTCTCTTTTTTATTATTATTGTTATATAATATCTATATATGTTTGTATATGTACAGATACAAATATGCAATCTGCTGAGTCCACTTTTGTTATTTGTGTATATGGTTTCAGGGATGACCACCTTGCGTTGGATAGCCATTGCGGGTTCATGATGGGGGAATGTCTTTCTGTACGCTGCGAATATGTGTTACTCTTTAAAAGTAGGTTCATTAGTCTACCCTTTCATCCTATCATATCTATATCCTATATTTCTATGTCATAACCCCCTTTCTTCTTTTAGAAAAAGATTGACCAATAACAATGTGCAACCAACAATCTAAACAAACACAAATATCCATGATCCATATTTTGGGAGTATGGGCGTAGTTTTCTAGGCTACTTCCTGCTTCCTGCTGATAGGGGGCACTGTATTCTTATGGGGATCCTGAGAAAATTGAGAATTATGGTCAAGTCCTGACTGGAGTAGTCTGTGAGGCTGTATTCTCTGAGCCAGTTGGCTTGAAGTTGATTTTGGATGTTGAATGATCTGGGCCATGGTGTCATTGGAGACATTTCAAGGGGTCTTGGCTGGTCAAACCATATTAACCTGGAAGCAATCCATAGGTTCTCATCTTCTGTGGAAACAAAAAAGCAGAACCTCTTTTCCAAAGCTGCCGGAGATGGCATATGAAAAGCCTGATGTGTTGCCAGTGGAATCTGTGCTGGAGGTAACCGAGAATGAGGACATCAATCCCTCCTGGCCTGCCCCACTGGTTATTCTACTAAGACTGCCTTGTGTCCCGAGGGCAGACTTTATGGTGTATGCATGTCATGTTCTCACCCATCCAACTGTTACTGGTTCTTGTAATCCTCCTACTCTGTTTGTTCTTTATGATCTTCTTACTCTCTCCTGCGGTGGTTTCCATGACATTAGAATGATATTGAGATTGTGACAACGGCAGGAGTTAAAGCTGTTATGCGGGTCATGGGAAAATCCCAGAAGGCTGGTGGCAGAAAGCTGTAGATGGAGTGACATACAGATGGGATAAAAGACAAGAGTTGTCCGGAACTAGTCAGAAGACAACTTGATGAATGACAGAGTGATGAAGAAGGACTTAGGCTGAGAGGAAGTTGGCAGTCTGGTATCTTAAACCATTGCTTGTATTTCTGTGCTTTCTGAGAAACCACAAGTAGATGGCCTCTGGGGTGATTACCTCAGATGTTCTGATATTATTAACCTGCGAAAGAATAAGCTGCTATGCTTTGGCTTCCTTCCTGGGAACTTCTATGTGTAATCAAGGGGCACGGGGTACACTTTGTTGATTTCCAAAAAGAACGTTTGAAACTATTGTGAAAAACCAATCACCTGTCGAATTTTCTCATCCCCTATTTCCTTGTATTATTACAATAAAAGACTGGGGTTGAGTCAGATTGGGAGAAGGCAGACACACATCTCCAGATCTGACAAGACTTGTCAGCTTGCACCCACTTGTGTGTCCGAGTCTTTTCTTGAGCCTGTCAGACATCTCTGCCCTTCAAGACCCTTGAAACTGCTGAGGCTGGTCCCTGGCACAAAGCAACATATCCTTAGACATAAACTTTGAAGTCCAGATACCTTTAAAATATACATAGTGATTTAACTCAGCAGCTTTTACAATCCAATGTTTCTCTGCAGTTAAAAATCCCAAAGACAACATAATCCAGACTCTCTGTGTGATATCTATCTTTACATGGTTTATTTTTATATTCCTTTTACTTTCTCTTTAAAGACTTTATTTTCTAAAACTTTCTATTTCTTTATAAAACTGTCTGTATTCCTTTTCCTCTCTCTTCTAAGCCTACATAGATTTTTTTTTCATAAGTTGTAAACTGTTTAGGGTTTATCCCATCTGAACATGTCTTATTGAATCTATAACCCTTTTCTGGTCACGAGAGATTTTAAGCTGCTAAACTGAATGGCCAGGATGAAAAGCAGCAGCCTTGGCAGCTGACTCCGCCCACTTCAGCTTTTCAACATGGTAGAGGTAATTTACCTCCAGCTCTGGGCCATGTATACCATCGACTCTCAGAAGCAGTGGGTCTGTGCTTCCATTAAAATAGCATATAGCCCAGAAACCTCTTTTTTTCTTTCCGTCTGTACTAGCAAAAGCTAAATCCAACATGCAGCATACTATGTGGCTTGGAGATGCCTCTGTGTGTCGTGGTGGGAATCCACCACACTGTGCTCAAGCCTGAATGCTGCAGCATCTGGAGGCCCACATGAGACATGAAGCAGGAACCTGCTTTTGGCTCCGTTTAGAATCGCTTATTAAGTATTCTCAGGTTTCAGGCAGAAACTCTAGTCGTTGGACGCCATTTGTAGTTGGAAGATTTCCCATGTCCTGGCTGGCCAGTGGTCATCTCAGGTTAAAGTTAAAACCTTCCTTTTGTTTAGACAGAAAAGGGGAAGTGATGGGGGAATGTCTTTCTGTACACTGCAAATATGTGTTACTCTGATTGGTTGATAAATAAAACTGTTTGGCTTATGGCAAGGCAGCTTAGAGGCAGGCAGGAAATTCAAAAAGAGAGACATGAAAAAGGTAGGGAGGAGTTGGGGGGAGACCCTAGTGAGTGCCCAAGGAACAACATGTAATGGGATGCAGGGAAAGCCACAGAACATGTGGTGATACATAGATTAATAGTTACGAGCTAATTTAAGATATAAGAGCTAGCTAGCAAAAGACTTGAACCATGGCCATACAGTTATAATTAATACAAGCTTCTATGTGTTTATTTGGGGGACGTGAGTGGGAGAAATGACCACCAGCAGGCAAGGACACAGGAAATCTTCTGACTACAGGTACACATCCCTGGGAGAGGCTGATTTGTCCTCTCCCATGCTGCTTTTAGTTCCCTGTAGTTCTTTGTCTAGGGGTGAGATGCCATGAAGTTTTCTCCCTTACGCATTATCATGTCTGTTGACATCACCCTTCTCCCAGTCTTGTTGTACAGCCATTTCTAGGAGAGGCTGTTTGATAGTAAAATTCCCAGTATTTTGGCTCTTACTAGTCTTTGTACCCCTAAAACACTTTTGATGTCCCTCTAAGATTGACTAAACTTTAGGCAGGTTTCTAATTGAATATAGTCCTCTTAGCTCTTTTCTTCTTAGAATATTGACTGTAATAGACTGACGGTAGTTAAATTTTTCTCTTCCTCTAGAAATCTATGAAAATGCTACTATCTCATCCTAAGAATAAGTTACTTAAAGAACTGGGAGGCACCCCTTTTCAATGTAACATGAACTAAGACGACCCTCTGCCTCAGTCCATATGAAAGTCAGGAGCCTACATTCCATGGGCAACAACTAGCAGGCACAGGAAATGATGGAGCTTTTGTTAAGTGGTAAGCCAGATTCAGTCAAATACTACATTTTCTATTTGGAATCTAAATATTAAACTGTGTATATGAATGTGTGTATGAATTTGTGTGTGTGCATGCATGTGTGTGCTTGTGTGTGTGTGTGTAGGTCATAAATAAGAAATGGTATCTTGAGAGGTGAAGAGCAAATCTTTTTTTTTTTTTTTTTTGGTTTTTCGAGACAGGGTTTCTCTGTGTAGCTTTGCACCTTTCCTGGAACTCGCTTGGGAGACCAGGCTGGCCTCAAACTCACAGAGATCCGCCTGCCTCTGCCTCCCGAGTGCTGGGATTAAAGGTGTGCGCCACCACCGCACAGCAAAGAGCAAATCTTAAGGAAGGAATAAAAGCTAGAATATATATTATTTAAATACACAAGAAGGGACTAATGGCCAGAGGGAGATAGGGAGCATAGTAGAGTATAGTCTGGCAGAGGAATGAAAAAGTACAAAGTATAATGGCACATATGAATCAGAATACAATAAATAAATGCTTATGATGGTAGCCTGTGAGCTTCTCTCGGGTTGCCATTTTGCTACTTTGTCAGATGGAAAGTTTTGCTCTCAAGAATTAAATGCTCTTGTTGATTGCATATGTGTCTGGTGGTTTTTTACAGTCTCATGGACCCTAATGATTTGAGAGATTGCTTATTGGCAGGAGGTCACATATTTTGTTTCTTTGTACCTATTAGATATGTTTGTGAACAAATTATATCTACTTCCATTTTCTTGAAATGATATTTAATGTTTAATATTGTTATATTAAATAATAATATTGAATAATTATACTATATATAAATAATAATATTTAATATATTAATAATATAAATATATGGTATTTTAAATAAATGTTATTTAGAGAAGATTATATTTCTTTTGAGGTAATTTAAAATGCTTAATTTCTGTTGGAAAAAAAATGAGTACCTGGTTCATAGTCACATAAAATTAAATAAATGCATCTAAAAATGTACATACAAAATATGTTTGGATTCTTTTTTCTTCTTTTTGCTATACTGTCTTTTTAAAGCCTTTGACTTATGCATCACAATAGCTCTTCCTTGTGGGTTTTAGATTTTAATGAATCAGTGTTCAAATAAAATCCATATATAAATATATCTGTGGACATCATTTTACATCTATGCAAATGATTTGAAATTAATTGAGTCTAATTGCTGAACCCGTGAGAAAACTCCAAGAAAACAAAACAAGAGTCTTGTGACCTCAGTTTCTTCAAAATCACAAAATTGTTCTTACAATGTGCTTTCACGCCCCTCCCGTGTGTAGCAGATAGGAGTGAGTTGACTTCAGATTATTCATTACAACTGGCTATTGTTATTTGTTTATATGCCTCTTTGGAAAAGGATATTTTTGCCTTATGCAGCTTGTTCTTTTGATTATATGCAGCTTGAACTCATGAGAACTTTATTCATGTGACCTTTTATAACCCTAAGGCTATAAATTGTCTGAGGCTCTAAATAAAGTTGACTATTTCATCAGACTTTAGCTGGCCTCATTTTTTTAGCTCCATTCTCCCAGGTTTAACAGCCTCAAGAGCAGAAACATTAGTGAAGTAAGATTTAGCTTCAAATAAAAAATATAGCCAAAACAGAGAATATTTTTTGATCTTTTATTATAGACTGAAAAAATAATATTACATAATACTAAATTTTTACTTCAGACTAAATACACTCATATTTAATGGCAAAATTAATTTTTAAATTATAAAATGCAAAGAAAATGCGTATTAAAATCCAAATAAGATATGACTTCTTATAAAAATTTTAATGCCAATATTATCAAGCTGTTTTAATAAATTAACCAAATTATAGTAATTATTCCAAAGCTATAAATGACAGGACATGTTCATAATTTCAAAATTCAGATTATTTTAATAAATTTATAAATCCTTCCTTATTTAAGAATGTTTCATTGCCTTCATTCCTTTTCCAAATCTTGCCCAAAATTTTGCTAATGTTTTGTGATCTATCAAATGCCTCAACTCAAGTGAATTTAGAAATTGCCCTTCAAGACAGAGGACGTGCTCTCATTAGATATGGTCCAAAGGCTGTTATGAGAGTGCCCCCTCCTCTTCCATTAATTGTCCTCTCCACCTGTTATAATGCCTTTGAAAGGTGCTCAATCATTTCATTTTCCTCCTCATTACCTTTCAATAATTTCCCATCTATCTCCAAGTAAAGCCAAAGTTTTGCCCAAATTCTCCTATGGCAAGGCTGCTACATGCTTTTCCCTTCTTGTATTTGTCTGGGCTGCCATATCACAGCACTGGGGACAAGGAGAGGTTCTGGAAAAACATAATGTTAAAGATGAATTTTTCTAGTGGGTTTGGTGATGTCTGGAGCTGATTCTCTAATGGGATAGAACCTACATCATTCCCCTAAAGACTCTGGTGGTAGCATGGAGCGCACTGAAAGCCCATGGTGCAAACTATTTAAAGAACTTTTTGAGCATTCACCTTAGAAACATTTGATGCTTCTAGTTCACTTGTTGGGGGGTGTAGGGAATTTAGTGACTCTTTATAAAACCTTTGAACATTTGTGGAAATATAATGATGATGGCTGGTTTCTTTTAAAGTCTTTGGACAAAGCTGATTCTCTGAAGAGATTACAAGAATCAGTGCCACCATGAAGGACTTGAATTAATCCCAGGCAGTGGTCTCCACCATAGCTCTCTTTAGCTCCCCTATTTGGCCTGTACAGAGAACAGATGGATCATGGAAGGTGACAGTAGACTGTAGGAAACTTAATCAAGTAGTAACACTGATTGTTAGCTGATGTGCCAGATGTGGTGTCCTTACTTGGTCAGATTGACACATTTCCTAGTACATGGATGGTATACAGCTATTGATCTAACAAATACCCTTTTCACCATACTTGTCCATAAGGACCACAAGAAGTAATTTGCTTTTAGCTTGCAATGCTAGCAGTAACCTTTACAGTTTTACCTCAAGGGTATATTATTATATAGCCCTGTGTCATAATTTCTATCAAAGGGATCTTTATTGCTTTCTTTTTCACAAGGCATTACACTGGTCTACCATGTTGGTAACATGTTGATTGGCCAGGTGAGCAGCATACAGCAACCAATTTTTGGCTTGTTGATAAAACATGTGCCCATTAGAGGATGGAAAATAAATCTAACCAAAATTCAAGGGCCTCCTTCCTCAGGGAAATTTCTAGGGTCCAGTAGTGTGGGACACACAGAGATGTTCCTTCTTTGGGGAAAATAAGTTATTACACCCAGACCCCCTACCACCAAGAAGCATAATGCTTATTGAGCCTATTTAGGTTTTTTGTTTTTTTTTTTTTTTGCTTTGTTTTGTTTTTGAGACAGGGTTTGGAGCTTTGGAGCCTGTCCTGGAACTTGCTTTGTAGACCAGGCTGGCCTCGAACTCACAGAGATCCACCTGCCTCTGCCTCCCAATTGCTGGTATTAAAGGTGTGGGCCACCACTGCCTGGCCTCTTTAGATTTTAAAGGCATCACAGTGCTGACTTGGGTATGTTATTCAGGCCCATATTACAAGTGACTCAGAAAGCTGTTAGTTTTTAATGGAGTCTGGAACAGGAAAGGACTCTTGAGCAGGTCCAAGCTGCTGTGCAGGTTGCTCTACCACTTGGACTATACAATCTAGTAGACCCTATGGTATTTGAGGAGTTAGTGATAGACAAGTATGCTGTTTTGTGCCTTTCCACACCCCCATAAATTTCAGTGGAAACCCCTGGTTTTTGTGGGCAGGGCCTTACTATCACCTTTTAAGAGGTAACTATTTTGAGAGATAGCTATCCTCCTTTTGAGAGATAGCACTTGGCCATTTATTGAGCCTTACTGTTAAGTGAACATTTAACAATAGACCACCAATTTACCATTTGGTCAGAGTGGCTCCTTATGATCTAAGTATTTATTATCTGACCCACCCAGGCATAAAGTTGGATGTACACAGCAGCAATCTATTATTACATGAAAGTGGTATATATGCAATTGGCCAGAGCAGGTCATGAGGGTACAAACAAGCAACACAAAGAAGTTGCCCAAATTCCTATCATTCTTACTCCCATTAAAATGTTTTCTGTTCTTAAGCATCTACACCTATTGTCTTATGGGATGTGCCCTATGATAGACTAAGTGAGGAAGAGAAAACAAAGGTCTGGTTTACATTACATCTCCATTCTGTCCAGACACCACAGATGAGTAGACAGCTGCAGCATTTTAGCTCCTTTCTGGCACAACTGTTAAGGACACTGGGGAGAGAAAGTCACAATGGGGTAGATTCAGGCAATGTTCATAAGCAAAGGCAGATAATTCCATCTCATGTAAATTCTCATCAAATGGTAACTTTAGAAGAGGAAGAGTTTGATAATGAAGTATATAGGATGGCCCATTTTCTGAAGAGTCATCCTCTGTCTCAAGCTATTCCTGTCATTGGCCAATGGCCCATAGAGATGGAGGTTTGGGTGATTTGTCTAAAGCTGACTTATATATGGCTACATCTAAGTGCCAAATCTGCCAGCAGCAGAGACTGACACTGAGCCCCTGATATGGCACTATTCCTCGTGGTGACCAGCCATGGCCTGGTGGCTGATTGGTTACATTAAATCACTTCTATTGTATAGGGGACACCACTTTGTTCTTACTGGAATAGATATTTATTTTGGTTATGTTGTTGACATTCTGGCACACAATTTTTCTGCCAAAATTATCATAACGGAGTATCTTATTCACCATTGTGGTAGTCCACACAGCATTGCTTCTAACCAGAAAAAGCAGCTAAAGAAAAGCAGGAGTTTCTCATGCTTACGGAATTCACTGGTTGTACCATGTCTCTTAGTATCCTGAAATAGCTGACTTGATAGAATAGTGGAATGGCCTTTTAAAGACATAGCTAAAGCACCTGATTGGCTGGGGCAGTGTTCTCCAGAAGGCTGTATATGCTTTGAATGAGTATCCAGTATATGGTACCACTTCTTCTATAGCCATGATTCTCCAGTCCAGGAAGCAAGGAGTATGAAATTGTGCAGCACTATCACCCCAAGTAACTCATGAGGAAAAAAAATTCCTCCCATTTCCAAAAACCCTGTGTGCTCTTCAGGCCTAGAAGTTCTGGTGCCAGAGGAAAAAAATGCTTCTGCCAAGGAGGCACAGCAAACATTCCATTGAGTTGCAAGTTAAGACTTCTCCCTGAACACTTTGGAGTCCTAATGCCCTTGAGTCAACTGGAATAAAAATGAGTAACAGTGACTGTGTTTTAAAAATATATGTACATTCCCAGTGAGAAATCACTCCACATACTTAGAGATTAATAAAGGGGAAACTATTTTCTGAGGAAAAAAACAAATCCCTCAGCAATTAAGGAAAGCCACATGATGCCAGGAGTGTGGCAGGTGTGTGCCTGCATTCAGGCCCAGAGAGGTCATTCCATGAAGCCGAGACCATGAAGCCTGGATTGCCTTGGAGACCCCAAAATGTTGGAGATGCTAGAGCCATAGGATACCTGTTGAGGAAAGCTACAAACTGGATGTGGAACCAGCTCAAGAGAAAAAAGTGTATTGCCATCAACATAAGTGAAAGGAGTTGGAGATCTGAAGAGTGCTTTGACATCAGGCATGGAAAGGCAGAGTTTGGAGTTTGCCCACCTGGTTTTCAGTCTTGCTTTGGTCTGGTATTTCCTCACTATGCTCCCTTTCCTCCCTTTTGGAAAGGTAATGCATATCTTATGCCATTGTATGTTGGAAGTATGTGATCTGTTTTTTGATTTTGATTTTACAAGGGATTACAGTAAAGAAGTTGCATAAGTCTTAGGAGAAACTTTGAACTTTGGACATTTAAACAGGGTTGCTACTGTAATAGACTATGGGGACTTTTGAAGCTGGACTAAATACATTTCACATTATGATATGTCTACAAACTTGTGGGAGCCAAGGAGTAGAATGTAGTAGTTTGGATTAAAATGGCCCCCATAGTGGCAGTATTTGAAAAGATTAGGACATGTGGCTTTGTTGGGGTAGGTGTGGCCTTATTGGAAGAATCGTGTCTTTGTGGGTGGGTTTTGAGGTTTCAGAAGCTCAAGCCAGGCCCATTGGTTCACTCCCTCTTTCTGCTGCTTGCTGATCCAGATGTAGAACTCTCAGCTCCTCTCCACCTTGACTGCCTGTGTGCCACCATGCTTCCAGCCCCAATTAAATACTTTCTTTTATAAGAGTTGCTGTGGCCATGGCATCTCTTCACAGCAATATAAAACCCTAACTAAGACAGATGGGATCCAAAGTATTACATGGTAGAATCATCAAGTTGGGCTGAGATAAGTCACATCTGTAGATGCTTGCTAATAGACAGATCTGACACCTCCATAATGGTTGTTTTTCAGATATCAAGTAGTGACTGCCAGGAGTTTTTACTAGAAAGTGGGGACCCAAAATTTGCATATCCTGGGACTCTGGATAAACAAGCAGAGCTGTTTAGGAGCCTGTTGTCAAATTCCCCAGAAGATTTCCAAGGCCACAAGGACTTCTCATATTTGAAGCAGAAAGTACATAAGTCCAAGACCAGGAACACCCAGTACTGGGTTTCAGAAGTTCCTGTAGTTTAAGGGCAGCCCCAAAGGGTGATGGATTCACTTTAAACTTGTGGATCTTCTGTTGTAAAGCTCTCAGGCAATGTTCATGACATTTTGGAGATGAGATCCTCATAAGACTCAGGGTATCTTCAAACCCTACTTCCTGCTAGATCAAGCATCTTTCAAGGCTGGTGTTGCTGCCTGAAGCAGGCACTTGATAAGCTGTGAAGCCTCCAATCTATGTCATTTAGTGGCGCGTCCTATTTCCAGCTCAGAAAACACTACTGAACATAGGCAAAGAAAGATCACTCTAGAGGTGTCTCTATCAGACTAGATGTTACAATACAGCAGGGAAGGCAGCGCAGAAGTGTGTCTCCCAGCCATCTCATTGATAAAGCTGAGCAGCCTACTTTAATAGTATTTGGACCTTCACAGCTACTTGTTTGGCCAGACATTTTGTACCACTCACAGTCAATAAGCCTTGAACTTTGGACCAGGTACTAAGTTGCCACCAGTGGAAGTAGACTTCCTTCTTCCATCAGAGAAGTGCTTCTCTTGTGCAGGTAGAAATAGTTCATCAATGCTTGTGACTGAAAAGGGTCTAACAAAAATGGTTCTAAAGCTGTGCCTCTGGGAGTGAGGTCAATCAATTGCAATCTTCCCCCTAGTTGCTTCAAGGTGTCTGCAGACTGCTCGTGGTGACTGATTTTGTCACAAGGACAGTCTCATTGGTGTTAAACTGATGTTCCTACAGCTCATGGCAGTTTGAGCAGCAAGAAAAGATATAAGAAGTGCTAATTAGACATATTTGAAATACCCCAAACCCAACAGCTTGCTTATTTACATGAAAATGAGCATCAAAATTGCTTACAATATAGACTTTCAGAACTTATTATAACACTGAGAGTGATTTTAACATTTTAACAATACTTTAACAATGCTTAAAATTTGCCTGCTTTCCTGCTGACCAAATCTTGAGAGATGGGTCTGTGTTGTATGACAAACATCCCCTGGGGAAATCTCACACACACACACACACACACACACACACACACACACACACACACACATGTTCTTTCCCCAGATAGGGATTCCACAATAGACCAATGTTCCCACCAAAGTCCATCTTGGTGGACCAATAAGTTTTATGGGGTTACTTGCAGGAATACGGGTTACTTATAGGAGCAGAAATGACTCAAGGACAGCCGCATCAAGAAAGCCCACCCCAGCACGGGTGACAGCTCACAAATGCTGTGACCTGGGAGTACACTGCAAGCTGCAGGCAGCTCATCAGGTTGAACAACGTCCTTTCTAGGTGGGTCAATTGGTCTGCGCCCCTTCCAGGCAGCTCAGCTAGTTTGCTTTCCTCAAGGCAGTTTGGCCGATCTCTGCTTCTTCCAGGTGCTGGAATAACCTGAAACTCTTCTTTGCAGTTTGACATATCTGAGAGTGACTCTCAGAAGTCTTTACTATTTCCATACTCTTAAGAAGGAAAGGGTCTAATTAATCTGGTCAGTTTCAGCAATGAGTTCTTCATTTCCTGTCTTAGTGAGCTTCCCAACAGGACGCTACACAACACTGCCTCATCTTTACTAGTCAAGATATATCTCTCTTGCTTTCTCCCCACCAAACTCCCTTTAAAATTGCTTCCTTTTGTGTTTCTATCATCTTTTTCCCAAAATAAGGTTAAATGTAAGTGTTGCTTTATCTTATTAACTAACCTTTTATTAAAAGTACTATGGGTCAAACCCAAGATCTTGTATAGCATGATAGGCAAATGTCACATCACTGAGCTATACCACCAGTTTTGGTTGCATTTGATAATACTTCCCCTAGTGACAACATTACACGTCTATGTAGTTTTAGTATTCATGTAGAAAACACAGCGGATGTTGGTAAAACCAAGATGTTTACCTAGAAACTTGGAATTTTGGCTTCACTTAAGAAATACACACACTTCAGGACTAGAAAGATGGCTCATCAGTTAAGAGTGCTTCCTACTCTTCTAGAGGACCCACAGTTAAATTCTATCACACACATTGGGTGGCTCAAAAATCACCTGTAACTCCAGCTTGGGAAGATCTGACATCCTTTTATGGCCTCTGCAAGTACTCACATACTTGCGACGTACACTCACACAGACACCCACACAAA
Source organism: Peromyscus attwateri (assembly GCA_902168425.1). Taxonomy (NCBI): domain Eukaryota; kingdom Metazoa; phylum Chordata; class Mammalia; order Rodentia; family Cricetidae; genus Peromyscus; species Peromyscus attwateri. The sequence continues at coordinate 11,936 of CABHPP010136988.1, read as the reverse complement.
TACATGAATAAAAATAAAAATATTTTTTAAACGCACAGTTCTACTTTCTACCATGAATGTAAAGTTCCTTTATTTATAATGCATACCTTCTGGGCCAGACATGTGCTATCTGTTTTGTCCTGGCTCACCCTACATGATCCACTCATTTATATTATTTGCATATCCCATATAACAGCAAGCCATTGCCATTAAGTCATCTTTTATAAATGTTGAGATATTTGCATGCCATGGGATGGGAAGGATAAGAATGACTCAGCACATGACAAAAACCTGGGTAGTGTGTGTAAAATTATTATATTCCAGTTGTTAAGACCATTTTATAACCTTAAACATGAAGTTTGGAGACAGGAGTTTTTTTCAAAGTATGTCCTAAATTCAAATTAGCTCCTGGAGTGTTGCTATTCTGGGTCCTTTTAAAAATCTAATTAAATTAAAGAAACATTTGGAAATTGCCTAAAGTACTTGCACAAGCAGTTTTTACAAAAACAAGAAAAAGTAAATAGCTATTTTAATGGGAAAAACACCCAGCCATGAAGTCGATTTTTCTTGTTTTTGACTGTAGTAAGGAAATCTTGGCTGGGGTCTATTCACAGCACAACAAGCAGCCTGGCCACAATGTCTGATTGCATTCATTGAAACATTTCCATTTTGATGGGAGGAGAAGAGGTATCTGTGGTGTGTTGCATTCTGTTTCTCTACTCATCTTCTTTTACACACTAATTCAGAGGAGTTAAAAACAAAATGTGCAGAGCCCTTTGAGGCCAAATCAGAACTGCAATTGAAACAAAGAAACCATGTGTAAAACTGAGGAATAGTTGTTTCTTTCTTTTTTTTTTTTTTTTTTCTGGTTTTGGTTGCCAGACAGAATGTAGAATTTTACTTGGAGGGTTAAAATCTTTGGCAATACAGAGAGCTAAGAAACTTTGAATTAATTATTGATTTCATAATGACTTAACAATGTTGAGGTTAGTGATTTTAGTGAGAAGACTGAATGGGCAGTTAAAAGAGCAGAAAAAAGAAAAATGTTATCCAGTGATTATAAATAAATGATTAACATATGGAGTCATCAAATCTGAATCCTAGATGGATATGACTGGTGAGAAAAAGCTGAATAGTTCTTTGAAGAATAGGTTTTCATTGTTGTTGTTGCCAAGATTGTAAAAAGAAAAAAAAACAGTCACAAATGTTTGCAGAATTATTGGTTTATTTTTTGGAATGACTTAAAATATCCTTTCTGACAGAAAACAATCCATAACTTAAAATGATTAAAATAGTGAGCAAGATAATCTATTGCATAACAGCTGACCAGAGGAGTTCTCACTTCTGCAGTCTTCCTGGCTCTCCTTTTCCGTATGAGTGGTTGTGTGAAGGATGAGAGAATCTACCGCCATTCCAGAAGGAAAAGAATGGGGTTTGTTTCCAGAGGCCCTCCCAGACTTCCCTTTGCGTGGGACAGGCAGAGTTAGGTAAAATGCTTGATCAGGAAAACACAATGGCGGAGGAACAGAGGTTTCCCTCACCTACTCTGTACACCCCAACTCTCTCTCTTTTCTTTCTATCATGGATTCACAAGACTCTCTGCGTAGTCCAGGCTGGCCTCGAACTCTCACAATCCTCTAGCCTCAGCCCTCAAGTGCTGTAGGTACTTTTGGCTATGTTTGTTCATTTGTTCATCAGAATAATTCTCTGAGTTTAGAAATAAAGAGTGACTTTTCCTTAGTCACACGAGATAGAAATTAAATTTGAGCAAGAAAAGGAACTAAAATATAGAATGAAAATATGTGGTGGTTTCCTGTAGCTAGAGCCAGCTCCAACTGCTTCAGGGATTTCACCGCAGGGAAAGCATGCCTGAAGCACCATCACTTTCAACTAGAAAACGTCCCAACTATATGGGTTCTTAGACCTCTATACACTCTCTTGCCTTCTGCATTTATATATTACACACTGAATCCTGGGTAAAGTGTGGTTCTAAAAACAGCATGACATGTTCTCCAAGTAGCAACCCTAGGAGAGGACACAAGAAGGCTGATACAGAAAGGACATAGGCTTCTGTGCCTGGTGGGATTCAGACTCCTTTTGTTTTTTCTTGCCTACCTAGTCACTGCACTTAGCCTGAATTCCTCTCTCAGGAGCACAGGAACCTAGGCTTCTGCTGCTGAGGCGGGAGGATAGTTGAGACTGCCCCAAAACTGCAGGAACAAAAAGTTAGATTGACAATCAATGGTGCTCATCTTTGAAACAACTCACTATTTTACCTGGTTTTGCCCTACATTTGCCTCTACTAAAATGTTTTATTATTTTGAGTGAGTTGGTATTATTTTCCAGCTCTATTTGTTGTTGTTGTTGTTTTTTTTTACTATTACAATTATCATGAAAATATAGGTGTCAAGATATAAAGGGAAAAATCTGTAAAGAGAGGAGGGTCAGAGAGATAACAGGAGTTTGCTGATTTTCCAGGGATGGTGTGATAATTTACATCATATTGTTGTAGCATGTGTTTCTGGATTGGATTAAGAAGAGAAATATTTATTGTTTCAATTCCTTATTTTTTGAATCCAGCATTTTCCAGATGAATAGCACTAATAACAGACTTATTGTTTCCCTTTGTGTGACAACAAACATATTAAATTCCAAATAAATTCATATTAATTGATAGTCTCATTTAGTAAGGGCATTGATTTCCTGATATTTATCTTTAATATTGACATATGCACTGGTATTTATATTATATGTGTTTCATTCTTGAAAGACTGTCCAAATTTACTCCAAAAGTTGCAAAGGAATCATAAAATATAGTATACCCTGGTCTGAAGCAGTTGTTTTTACATTTGTGCAAAAAGACTTGAGAACATATGTAAGCTCGGGATTTCTTTTCTCATAATGTACCACAACTTGTTCCAGCATGTAATTGGGCTGTGCACAAAGAAACACAGTTGGAATAGCAAGTGCTTGCAGAGGAAACACATTGTGACAGAACCTGTCAGACCCGGGTTTCTGCTAAAGGAAAGATGAGAAGAGGGCCTAGAAAGGTAGAAAGTGCTGTGTAAATACCAAGGCAAGAAAAGTTGAGTTTTCTGTTAGGAGGAATGCAAGAAAATATATCATCTGCATCATATGAACTTGGTTCTTAAGAAAACAAGAGTGGAACTCCAAAGTGGCAGAGTGAAGCTTCAGAAGCATACTGATGTATCTGATTTCACTCATCTTTCATTTGCTAGTAGCAGTTGCAATACTGGAGAAATGTCGAGTATTATCTTTTTTGGAAAACTCCAACCTGCTCTGGGGAGATTTCAAAAAGTAACAAACATCTGTGCTAACGGCTGGTGTCTGAATAGAAGAGATCTAGACCTAACTGACCTGCTAAACCAGTGGTTCTCAACCTTCCTGACACTGGGACCCTTCAATACAAACTGCTCGTGTTGTGGTGACCCGCAACCATAAAATTATTTTCATTGCTACTTCATAACTATAATTTCACTACTGTGATTAATTCTAATATAAGTATCTGAAATACAGGATATCTGATATCTGACTCCTTTGAAAGGGTTGTTCTACCCCCAAAAGGATTGCAACTGCGAGTTTGAGAGCCACTGTGCTGAACAATCCATGATTTTGTAGATTACTCCTTAATTTCAGGAGATTTTTATTATACTTCATTGTAGTACTTAATAAGAAATATTATGTAAATGATTTAAGCTATACAGTTTGGCATTTTAATTAAATATACTCAATTATTTTCTGTTTCTTTTAAAATCAATGGTGAACATGTTTATAATTTTACTTAACTACACATCTAGTTATGTTGTGGAATATGATGTAACACAAATTGCTAAATGGTCATATTAATAGAAAACCTGGAGCCAGATACTGGGTTGAAAGCTGAAAGATCAGAGAAACAGAACAAGCCACAGCCAACCCCACCTTACCAACTCCTCAGCTTCCAGAGCGAGACTTCCTGTTTACTCACGCCTTATATAACTTTCTGTGCCCTGCCATCTCCCTTCCTTCCTAGTGCTGGGATTAAAGGCATGTGTGTTCTTCCCAAATACTTGACAGCAAAGGCATGAGATCTCAAGTGCTGGGATTAAAGGTGTGTGCTACCATTTTCTGAGCTCTATGTCTAATCTAGTGTCTGGCTCTGTCATCTGATCCCCAGATAAGTTTAGTAGGGTACACAATATATTGGGGTATACAATATATCACCACAATATTATTTTAACTATTTAAAGACGTGTTACATTTGTTTATACTGCGGAATATTACTTTAACTGTGTAAAAATGGGTTGCATTTGTTTATGTTGCATTTGTTTAATTATGTAAAAATGTGTTGCATTTGTTTCACCTGGCTTGTCTAAGGCACCTGGTTGGTCTAATAAGTTTATTGGCCAATAGCTAGGCAGCAGTGGGATAGGTGGAGCTGGCTGTTGGGCAGAGAGAATAAGTGGGATTAGAAATCTAGGCTTGAGAGAGAAAAAGAAGAAGAATAGAAAGAATGAGGGAGAAAGAGAGGGAAATACCCAGGGCCGGAAGCCAGGTATCTACCAGTCAGACACAAGAAGCAGTGAAAGTAAGATAAACAGAAAGAAAGGTAAAAAGCCCTGGGCACAAATGAAAGGTTCCTGAAAATACACCAACTGCAGTTTTCTCACAAGATGTAAAAGGCCCATTACTTCATTCTTTTCATATTTTATCTTTTGTTATCCCCAATTCTTGTCTTAACATGGTAAATATACATTTATAATTTCTCCATGTATAATGTATTACTATGTTTGGAATATTTGAATTTAAAATTGGAAATCCGGGGCTGGTGAGATGGCTCAGTGACTAAAATTGACACTATCCTTGCAAAGAGCCTGGCTTCAGTTCCCAGCACACATGTGAAACAGCTCACTGTCTCCTATAATGTCAGTTCTTCTGCCCCTCTGTAGGTACCCACACACATGTGGCATACACTCACATAGACCTATACATGCACACATAAATTTAAAAAAACTTAAATGATAAAAATAAAATTTTAACCCCAAATTGAAAAGCTTTTATCAAGAAATATCTGTAGAACTTGTATCTCACTCAAAAATTATAGATTAACTCCATGCTTACACATAAATATAATCATGATAAGGAGTTTTACAAAACAAGGAGTTTATAAATGGCTTCACATTTTCAGTGCTAATGTGAATGTTGGTATTACTTTGGGAAACATACTGTGAAGGGGCCCCAAAACAGCTTGACCACGCAGCAGCCATGACAGGCTTAGGAGCTTACACACAGCTTCTGTGACAGGCTTACTGGCAGGCAACACCCAGATCCAGGAAAAGCCTTAAGCTGATACCACCCAGGGATCTACCCAGGGGTAAGGAAGTACCTGACATCCCAAACATTCCAACCATTAGATAAGGTGGCCAGATGTCCTTGAGTCTAGCACACACCTATTTTTTGTTTTACAAATACCCCTAGACAATTGTCAGCCAATCAGGGTCCTGGACCCTGGAAATCCCCTCACCCCAACCTGCTATGATTAAAACTCTGCCCCACCTGAGTTCAGCACTCTCTGCTCTCACCGATGCATAGGACAGACAGAGGGACCCAGCCCCTGAGCTTGAATAAAGGCTCTTTGCTTTTACATATAGGATTCAGTCCCCGTGGTGGTCTTTTGGAGGTCTCTGCAATCTGGGCATAACAATACTAAAAAAATTTATATCAATTCGTAGTTCTCTGCTTATAAAGAGAGTAATACACTGAATACACATAAGGCTCCTTGATCTTCAGATTAAAATATCCTCAAGATAGTTTTCATATTTCTCAACTCAAACGTACTGTGAATCCTAGAATTTTGCCATGGTAACATTGTGTTTAGAAGCATGTAAAATATCAAAAAATTGTGTTTTGCTCATAAACAACTTTACATACTGATAAACCATTGTTTTAAAAAAAAACTACGCCATTCACTGTAAGTGATAGACCATTCTACATGAGTGAAAAGATAAATAAGACACTAAGTCCTGTACTAAAATGTGGGTATAGAAGAACAAATGTTCCCTTTTTTGTTAATAGTGCCAATAATTTAAACATGGTATTTGTCCCTTTTTGCTATAAAAATTATTTTTGGAAATATTTTTCTGTTTATAATTTGCCAGCAATGCATAGCCGTACTGGTAAACTTCAGTGGCCATGATGTTTATCATCTCATTTCAACAGCTGTGCAATGTATTCTCCCTCACCAAATCCTTCTTGACCATAGGAACTTGGAGCAATTGAGAGTACTGAGGAAGAAGTAGCTAGATGAGTTTATGCTTTAAGAGGCCTTGTAACAATTTCATGTGGGTCTCCCTTTATTTGGGGGTCATTGGCCACCAGCCCAAGAGGGAGAAGGGAGCAGACTGGATGAGCAGAGTTTGGAAGGCTATGAGCCTGAGGAAAAGAACTCCCAAGAATCAGATTCAGAGAGAGGCTCATTTTATTGTTCCAGGGCTAAGGTATATAAAGGTTCTCAAGGGTTGGGGCAGGAGTGCCTGACTGGTCATGATGACACAGCACCTGATTATCAGACTGGCCTGAGGAGAGAGAAGGATTTAGGTGCTGAGTCATACAGGGTTTGCAGGGAGCTCTATGCAGAGTCACCCTCCAAATAAGGTCAGGATAGACAGAGAAGGGGAGTCCTGCTGAGAAAGGGAGTCCTCCATTTTGCACCTAGCTAGAGAGCTACCAATACATAGGGAATTACAGCCTTAATGCAGGATTCTCCAACAAGTTCGGAATTTACTGTTTTAGAACATTCTTCTTAGAACTCCATGTAAGAAAGCTAGTTTGGATTGTTGGAGCATAAAGAGTATTTAAGAGAAATAGAGGCACCTAAGCAGGGAACCAACAGATACTGTGACACAGGTGGGTCAGGCTATTGAGTTTGATTCTACCTAAAGTGGAACCATGGCATAAGTAAATTTGGTTGAGGTCCCTTTGTGAGTCCAAATAAAGTGGTTATTTTGTAGGGCACATAGCAAATAAATGGCACACAGGGAAAAAAAAAAAAGCTCTTAAAATCCATCATGTTTGAAGTTAACAATAGATGAGAGAAGTTAGCGTGCGCGCACACACACACACACACACACACACACACACAATTTTCAGTGTATTAATCTTCTCCATTGCCTCCACAACCAGGAACTGTTCAGAATCCCTCTGTTCTAATCCTGACATCTATGCATTTATAAATGTTCAATAGTCCTCTTCTCATGTAAGATGTTTCTATATACATATGATTTTATTGCATTTATTCAAACTCCCTTATGAAGATAAATCCAACTATTATATCTCACACCTACCTGATGAAGAAAGGTCTCAAGATCTTCACAAACCAGGCAATGGATAGCAGGAGTTGACGTAAAGTTTCTGTGCTACAGGTGCTCTGGCATTTGGAGATGACCTCAATAATTTATGATGGCAGTTTTTTCAGAGAAGCATAACCAAGTTAAGAACATCTAAATATATAGCTCCCTAGGAAAGCATTAACAATTGATACATACTAGCCTTTTCTGTTATCTAGTCCTTCTTGGTAGAGTGGTGCGGTGCTACCATAATGGATTTATTCTAAATCCTTGCATATTCTCCACACCTGTAGGCTGGAAGTAACCTCACCTGGGTAACCTCAGATGCCATAACTGTTATGCACAAAACACCCCCAGAGAGACCACCAAAGACCAAGGATGTCCAGAATGCAAAAGCAAGGTTTATTTCCGTTTCAAGCTGCGACAGGGAACAGGTCTCAAGCACTCACTCATCGCAGCAGCACAGCGAGGCAGGGAGGAGTTGCTCTTTCTTTGTAAGGCTGGCTTTTTAAAGGCAAAAACCACGTCCCCCTCCAGGTGGGGGAGTTAGTATGGGTACAATTCCAATTGGCTAAATCTTCCCGGGCCTCCGTGTTACCTTATTTTAGTTTGTCCATTTGTTCTGTTAGAACTTTTACAGCCCATCTCCGGAGTTGAGAAGTGTCATCTCCGGCGTTGGGACGTCCCGTGGTTAATCAGTCACCACCAATTGGCCTGGCTTTTGTCCAGCATTTGGGGCACTCTTTTGTTAATTAGTTGCTACCAGGTGGCTGTACTTTTAAGTTCCTGGGGCTGGCGCTGTCATTTCTGGGAGCTTGAAACTGACCTGGGTCTATCTATATTAAGATATCTTTGTCTAAGTCTCCTTCTTCGTCTTAGAGAATAGAGTGAAGGTCTCACAATAACATGCTGCTCACTCTTCTGTCAGAGATCAGGTCTCAGTTTTAGTTTCCTGTGACTGAGCAACCAGTTTCTGAGGAAGGAAGCCACAAAGGACAATCAATCTTCAATGCCCCAGCAGTAGAGAAAGGGGAGACAGCACATAGCAGGCCTGAGTCAGCCCCCACAGTCAATGTGGACTAGGCCAGCCAGCCTCCACAACAGTTTAAGATAATAGTCAAATAAGGACATAGGCGGGGACTCAGTCAGGCTTGCCACCAAATGGAAAAGCTGTAGCCTTAACCAGTCCCTGACTAGCCCCTGCCAATTAGAACATATTAATATGATTGCCACTTTCTGAAGCCAGTCATCTATGATATGACCTCACTGACCTAGGAACTCCCCACTGCTGTGCTTAAAGGGAGCCGGCAAGCTTCTCTTGGGGTCATTGCCGGTTTACCTTTGCATAGGCTGTACAGCCCCAGCATGCTAGAACAGTAAACACTCTTGTTGATTGTATTTGTAGATGGTGGTCTTCTGTGGGATTTCTCCAGGACCCTAACAAAGGCAACAAAAAAATGTCAATGTTTACATTTAAAAAAAAAAAAAAAACCTATTCCAATTTTTACTTTACAGAAGAAGTACATTTAATGAATATCCAGCATTCTGGCATATTTCTATATGCCCTCAAGGTATTTGAAGAAGTGTTTTTCTTTCATTTACTGAAGAATCCTTGAGTTTACTATACCAAAATTTCTAGAAAAAAAATTATGTGACAAAGGGAGTAATCAAGTAAAAATGAGTGATAATAGAGAATTTAGAATCCATGTAAGTCCTGAAGTAGCAAAACTAACCAAAAATAGTGACTAGGGATGGAAAGTTTATTCTATTATGGGATACTTGAGAAGGAAAGAATTTTCTGTATATATTTTTACAATATTTATTTTGCAAAATAGAAATGGCTAGTTAAGGTTGTAATAACTTGTGGATGGAGAGATTGCTTGTTGGTTAGAAGCACTAGTTGTTCTTCCAGAGGACTTGGTTTGGGTTTCCAGCACCCTCAGGGTGATTCACAATCACCTGTAACTTGAGTTCCAGCTATTTCAACATCCTCTTTTGGCTTCTGCGGTACAAAAACACATGTAGGCAGAATACGGATATGCATAAAATAAAACAACAGCAAGAGTTATGTTAATGTTAAAATTATTTTAGAACAAAAACAAGATAGAGTTGTAGGTATATAATTTCACTAAAAATAAAAAGATCTGAGATATTGGGCTCACATTAATATTAACCACCACATTGGTGAAATAGTTCATCCTAATAATGTATTTCCAAGTCCCTGACTTCAAACCTTTGAATTGAAGAGTAATTTATCTAACAATAGCCCAAAGGTATCAAAAAGAAAAAGAATAACTCCATTGTGGTAGAAAGCAAAATGAGTGACCATTGGGGGAAATCAAAGTGAAAATATTCAAGGAAGCATATCTTATTCCTTCTTAGAAATGTATCTTCTTAGAAAAACAGAATTAGCACCTTACTCCAAGCTTTGGCATATGAATTTTCAAATAAAAGGTAGAGTCTAAGTATAAATAAAAATCAACAAGCTCAAGAATCATGTCTATAATAATGACTTTTCATGAGAATTCATATTTTTTTTGAAAAATTTTATCTAGTAAAAGAGGAACAGAGGCATAGGAAAATTGAGTGGTATTGTCCCTGATCAGGAAAAGGTTTGAGAATGGATTCTCTCATTTCCTTAAAAATAGCATTCCAAGTACGGGAGATATTTTGGCTGTGTGTGTGTGCACATGTGTCTTCTTCTTTTCTTTCTCTTGCTATGGGAATGGGAAATATAATGATCAAAACCAGTTTGTAAAGGAAAGTGCTCATCACCTAGGCCAGAATCACCTGCTCATGCATGGTACTACCTGCAGTGGAATTGCTGTCCTACATCAATTATTGAGAAAATGCCCAGTGGTGAATCTAACAGAGGTCATTCTTCAGCTGAGGTTCCCTGTATCCAGGTGACTATAGTTTTCAGTGACCGAACCAGCACAAATGATCCTTTGTAAACTGGACACACAAAGACCTCAGTATTAAACTGTTGTGATATATTGTGTACCCTAATAAACTTGCCTGAGGATCAGAGGCCAGAATCAGCCACTAGATTAGACATAGAGGTCAGGCAGTGGTGGCATACACCTTTAATCTCAAGCAAAGGTATGAGATCTCAAGTGCTGGGATTAAAGGTCTGTGCCACCACTGCCTGGTTCTGTGTCTAATTTAGTGTATGGCTCTGTCCTCTGATCCTCAGGCAAGTTTATTAGGGTGCACAATATATCATCACATTAAACCATAGCCTATCCTTTCTTATTTAGCCATATGAGCTCATTGTACTATTATAATATAAATCATAGTATAACTTTTTAAAGTATACCTGTCTTTAAAATTTCCAATGATTTAAAAATTCAATGCTTCTTCAAAATAATCCAAAGTGTCTTAATTTCAAAGCCTATGAGTTCAACACAGGTTATATGCTTTCTTATTCCAAGAAGGAAGAACCAGGGTACTGTGGAATGTCTATCTGTATGCTATGCATATGTGTTGCTCTGATTGATTGATAAATAAAATGCTGATTGGCCAGTAGCCAGGCAGGAGTATAGTCAGGATAAGCAGACAAGGAGAATTCTGGGAAGAAGAAGGCTGAGTGAGGAGATGCCAGTGCACCATTCAGGAAGCAGCATGTAATGGCGCATAGGCAAAGTCACAGAACACATAGCAACATATAGATGAACAGAAATGGGTTAGTTTAAGTGTAAGAGCCAGTCAGTAGTTAGCCTGAGCTAATGGCCAAGCAGTTTTAATTAATATAAGCCTCTGTATGTTTACTTGGGTCTGAGCTGCTGTGGACCAGGTGGGACACAGGAAAACTTCCAGCTACACTAGGGTGTAAAATAATGTGGAAAGATCTGGGAGGAGTTGGGGAGGAGAATATCATTATCAGAATATATTGTATGAAGAAAAAAAAAATCTTTCAAAAACAATGTCATATTTAATCCAAATTCTAGCAGTGTAGCTTCACATCTTGTAGCTTTGTGTCTGATACCTAAGACTAATTCATAATATCCTGGGTTCCTAAGGGATGGGGCAGCTCCACTCCTCCAGTTCTATGCACAGCTGGTTTTGCAGGCTTGGGCTATTTCTACTTATCTCCCTGCTCTCTTTGATGGTCACCACACAGTCCTAGCATCTTCAATGTGCTCGGGTCTTTACTGCTACTAAGGGTACGCCTTCACCAATGGCTTTTTAGACATTCTTTGGGGACTTAAATCCTGGCTCATATTGACAAGTCTCAGCTTCTGTCTAAGATCTTTTTTATCCTTCAGCTTTCATGGTGCTAAACCCAAATCACATGGGAGACACTTACACATTACCAGATCCAACAGCCAGCTTGAGATAAAATCTTGGCTTCTTTTGGAACAACATCTGTGTGTTGACCATGAGAAAATACTTCCCAGAATATTTCACCTCAGTGATGCTGGTCTTTTAATAATCACAGCTATTTCTTCAGCCCCAGATAACTAGTATCAATTGTTGCAGTGAAGCAAAGGTCTTACATCTACAGATCTTCAATCTAAAGTAGCACATGAATAACACTGATATTAAGTTCTTGCTTCCCTCTGAAATGCCACAAGCCAGGCCTCCATTGTCTACACTTCTCTCAATTTT